>NNCF01136019.1:31981-69479 GCA_002313205.1 Laupala kohalensis | reverse complement strand
ATATATATATATATAAAAATAAGGTGGTTATAATCAAAATTAACCTATGCCAAGCAGTGTTAAGTTGAAGGCTGAAACTATCTCCATTTGTATGGTCGATACCTACAAAAATCATCATGATTGCAAGATACTGTAGCTAGTAAATTTGTAATTATAACTTGTGTAGATACACATAAAAATACTAGAATTTTATTTCCTAGTCACTTCCCAATTATATTTTGGTAAATGTTGCTCAATGCATCAATGTCTTATCACCTGTTTTCGTAGAAATATTTCCCCCAAAATAGGTCACCTAGTAATATTTTCGCGTAATATTCTTTTAATACAAATCTGAATGTAATTGTAAATATTTTTCAGATTAAACTTCGTGTTTATGTGAACCCCTCAACCTTCAGGAGGTTTACCAATACATTACTCTCAGTGAAACGGTATTGGTGGCACAACTCAAACACGATTTCTGTTCTTAAATATACAAGGTCTAATTCTAAAAGTAACGCATCAAAAGAGAAATATTTTTTACAAATAAATACTTCTCGAATGTATAATATGAATGATCAATTACGGAATAAACGCCTCCCTAATTCGAACTCATATCAACATAGAAGTGAAGATAATAAGAAACCATTCAATAACTCTTTCAGTAAAATTGTGTGAAACATTTACTCATGAAATGCAAAATTTGTAAAACTTTGATCGAGAGAAACACGATAGTTGTTCGGTACCTGCGATTCCCGGCATCTTTTCTTCCCGACTACTTTACTCAAAACATGTAGTTAGATGGAAAAGTAGTCCTGATGGATTAGACCTCATTCTTTTATAAAATAAGACATGAAATAAATAAAAAGTATTGCTCAAAACAATAGGAAAGAAAAAAAGAAGTTTATTTAATTAAATTCGTGAAGTGTATGAAGTGACAGAAAATGTTTCCAACTTTTTTAGAGCAGGTTTAATGTGTTTAATAGAGCAGGTTTAATATGAATAATGGGAGTTATTCCCTATTAAATAAATAATGGTTGTTCTTAAAAAACCGGCTCAGAGGAAAAAATATCACATAATCGTCAGAGAGTACTGTAAACTTGTTGCGAGTGTGTCGAGTAGGAAGAACTGGTCCATCTCCAAATCAAACCGACCATGCCCTTCGCTGTGCGACGTTGCCAGATTGGCTGTCCCAAAATGGCCGCTGCCCTGCGCTTGGTGTCTTCGACCTTCCCCAGTAACAAGCAGTGCACTCACCAAGAATGCGTTCATTTCCTTCACAAGGCATTTCCTTGACAGGACAAGAGCGCGAGAGTTGTGGAAATGTCGTCAACTTTGGATATACTTGAAAAAGGGTTTATGCTTTCTTAGATACTTGTGGATAAATATGGATAATAATGTACAAGAAAACATAATTTTTACTCAAATTATTAATGTAAGAAACATGATTACTCAATACTTTCCATCACGTTACAGGCTAGTAATAATTTTTTAAAATTTTACTCGTATGAAGCTGTAAAAGATGAATGGGGTTTAAATAAATATGTAAATTTTTGTAAATATATTTACTTCAAAGGTAATTTAAAAAATAAATCATTAGGTATTTATTTATTATGTTTACCCGTACCGTAATAATGAAATTTTTTATCACCAAAATTGTCATCGTAATTAAAATTTTCAAGGCCGGAGTATAGGTAAATACAATTATTTATTTGTAATGAAATAATATAAAAGGATATTTACGCAACCGAAAAAACTCTATTCTGTTTATTTATTTGTTGAATAAAAAATTTTTAAAAAGTGATTCATTTGTAGAGCGAGATTATATGGTTGAACTTGTTTTTTCTAATATAAAAGATTCGGAAGTCAACAGCCAAAATTCGTTGATGAAGTATTATTTATTGACCCCCCGGAGTAACTATTCTAACTACTATCTGTAAATCCACGAATTTGATCATCCGGAGAGTTTAAATCTAATTTTAAGTTTTCTTCTCCTGTGCTCCGTGTAAGTCCTACTCCTGATATCTGTGTTGAATGCAATCTACAATACAGCTGTGCGTTACGGAGTAAGCTTGCAGACTTCAAGGCCATCCTGAAAGAGAACGTATATAAAGCTAGCTGAGTTATAAAACTAACAAAGTTATAAAACAAAACAACCATATAATGGATAATTTGTTACAATGTTTTTGCTAATTAGTTGCGAAATAAATAAATTATAACTTTGTTCTATCGAAAAAAACCGGAAAAGGCTAGCTTAATAAAACACCATACCTTTTCGGTGGATTTCTAAGACGTGGTCTGAACGCGGATTTTAGAAAAAAGTGGCTGTTGAAACCTCGATTTCGCTTGCTAAACCGAGGTTTGGACGCCATTCTCAAACCATGGCTCGAGCCGTGGCTTGAAAAGTTCCAAACCTTGGCTGAGGTAGGTTTGAAACCGCGTCTCGCAGTTCGTTGCTGCGCGATTTGAGGTTAAAGAGGTCTCACATTTTAGGAGATATGAAAGTAAATAAATAATAAATAAATAAATTTATTCNTTATTGTCAAAAAACAGTACAAACTGCGTATGACCACGTGGAGGGAAAAAAACTAATTTACTCTCCGGAAGCAAGCAAGGGACCATCCCATCAATTCCGATCAAGGGCCCTAAGGCAGAGGTGGATTCAAAAAAAAGTGATTCAATGATTTGAGAACGACGGAGTGATTCAATGATTTGAGAACGCTGCACTGAAGAAGAGCGATAGTGGAAACAATACAACAATACGAGTAAAAAGTGCGAAGATTTTACATGGTCATAGGTAAAAGCTATGGACATTTCTGCTATTGTAATTTTTTTACTCACGGAAGAAATTGACATGGTTTCTTCTACCATAAAGCATCATACCATTATAAATGATCTTATTAAATTTTATTTCTAGGTTTTGTGCAAATAACACATTCTACTCAGTGGAGTAATTAAATTATTAAATGGTATTCTTGAGAGTTTAGTTCGTCTTGTGAGGAGACAAAATTTCAAATGAAAATTATTTTGTTTAACTCAGATACGAGCATACTAGAATAAAATTGTTTGCAGAATTATAAAGAGTTCTGTTTTCATCCAGTTCTTTTTGTAAATAAGGGCATTTTTCATCTTACGGTTTAAGTTGTTTTCATATTGTAGTTGAAAAACTAGTGAATACTTCAACACGTACGAGAAAGTATATTCACAAATATAATTTTTAATTGGATTTCATAGCACTTCTTATCTCAAGAATATTTTGTAGAAAAATGTAATATTGTAAATAAATGTATTGTCTGAAATTACAAAAATATCTTAAATGTGTAACAGGTCTAATAGATAAGGATGATGATCATCATCATAAAAAGAATATTTTGTTTTAATTTATTATTGTTGTAATAAAAACAGTGCCATTTTTACTATTACCTTTAATATGGACTTGCGACACAATGTAAACACAAAATTCAAAACATTGTGTAAAAGTTTTTTTTATAGATTCTATGCGTTTCTGCGCTTCATGTATGAATAATAAAAAAATAATAATAAATTTATTGTCAAAAAACAGTACAAACTGCGTATGACCACGTGGAGGGAAAAAAAACTAATTTACTCTCCGGAAGCAAACAAGGGACCATCCCATCAATGAGAATGAGAATCGCGAAGTTGCCGTGTGTGATCTCCGAAGTCACGTCTTGAAGACGCGGTCCAGTCAGTCCACGTTGAAACCTCGTTTTAGTAATCGAATTTGCTCCATGGCTCAAACCGAGGTTTAAAACTGCGTCTCGAAACCGCGGTTTAAACGACGTCTTAGAAACCCACCGTGAGTTCGCTGGCCAACAACGGAATTACAAAACAACGAATTAATGAGAATGGTGGAGCGATATTTATCTAAGTCGTTGCTAATAAAAAGTGTAACCCGTAGGTTCCGAGATATTGTATGTAATTACCAAAACCTAATAATCCATGTTGGGAGCATTAAAACCATAGCATTTACAGAACAAAAAAAATGTATCTCAATTCCTCCCTCTGTTGATAAAAATTTGTGTGCAAGAAAATAATTTGAATTTCACTAATTTTTATCGACAAAAGTTTGTAAAAGTTTCAAATTATTTCTTCTGTAACAAATTCATATTGACCGAGATACCAATTCAGACCCTGTCAATGTTTCAAAAAAAAATTCTTCCCATGGAATCGACGTGGATCGCTAATTTTCGGCAATAGAAAATATCAGGAACTAACGTGTTTAATTGCAACAATTGTGAGAATCGGGTGTCTGCAAATTGTTATAATTGAGAGATGTAAATGGAAGACCTTTTTAGTGCTTAGAGCATGTTATACAACAAAACATGAAAAACTGATTTTACGTCATAATTGATTATGCATAATTATGGAAAAATCATCATAGATTACATGTTTGATGTTGCAAATAATGGAGCTATAAAAAAATTAAAATTTCATCTAAATTTAGGACATTATTTTGAAACAATTGTAAGTACCAAATAATACGGGGAGGTGTTCCGTTGAAACCGTTTTAAGTGCTAAATAATTAAAACATGGAGAATGTTCGATGTGCCACATGTGCATTAAAAGCAAACGATCCAAGTACAACGGATACTACCCGAAAGAATGTGCCACGGCTCATAACCATAATTTTCTTGGCGTTAAGACAAATAATTGAAGAAATATATTATAAAATCGATTTCCTAGTCTGTTACTGCAGAAAACATTTTAACCTCGCAACGATGTGTACGTGCCCGTCAACAGAAGGCTCTTAGACATAATACCAATTGCAATGACGACCAAAAAAACGTTTTTCGCGGAATTTTTTTCTATTTACTTGCTTCAATTGCCATCCTTGAACGCTGAATTCTAAAGAAACGGGATGCGTTTGTCCCCATTGCCATATCATGTCTTTCTGAAACAAGTGAACGATGCCAACAATAGCAAGTAGGTCGTCACCCGCAGGAACCGTCAAGGACACACATTCCTCTTTGGACTCTTCGCGCATTTTCTCGTGTCCACTCTAATTCTTTCTCTTCTAATTAAATTATACGCTCACTTCCTCTGTCAAATTCAGGCAAATTGCTTATTAGCATAGCTGTTCCGGTGAACCTGAGTCACATCCCTATAATTGAACAGAGGTTGCTCCCTGACTGGGAGCACTTAAACTCTGTTTCCACGAACCTACTTGTCACACGCCATTTGTAACTCAGAACTTCCGAGTACCTACTCGTGAACGAAACTTTGCATCGTCCACGACGAGGTGCGAATAATTGCGACGGACCGGGACTCGAATCCGATATATCCCTCACTGGCCGTAGGCGTGCTATCCTCTGCACCACTGCTTCAACCTCCTCAAGCTCCTACACAACTTCCAACTGGCCTGTTCCGGAGTGAAGGAGTCAAGGCGGGTGGTGCAATGGATAGCACACCTGCGGTCAGTGCAGGATCCCGGGTTCGAGTCCCGGTCCTTCGCAATTTTCTCCTGGCCGTTGACGATGCGAACACTCCTCCACGAGTAGGTACTCGGAAGTTCTGAGTTAAAAATCACCATCGCAGCACTGCTTTGCGACCATGCTCATGGTCCTCTTCAGGTACATCCATTCACATGTTTTATGACTTGCCTTTCGTTAAGGACACATTGGTGTTTATTGATTATGGCGAGTGTTTCTTAAAAAGGTGTTTTTAAATTGATCGATCTATGTATTTAAAGAGATTTACACACTTGTTACAGCTATGAGTTCTTCTAAAGAATTTTAAATTTGAGAATTGGTGCACCCGAGGAGAATCTAGTGCATGGTCGCATCATAGTGCTGTGATTGCGATGTAGTTTATTAATAAATAATTTTCTGATGTTGACGAAGTGTGTTTTATTTAATCAATCAATTTATATGATATATTCCTCTCTCTTCTGATCATGTTCTCTTGACAGACAATGTTTCAATTGGAAGACACCATTATTGTTATCGCCATGAGAATTATGAAGAATATTAAATAATCTTCAAAGTATTTACCATGGTTATCAGATTATTTATTTATTTTATATTATTTATTTTATATTATTTATTTAAAATCAAATAAGAATTAAATTCGTGTATTCTCTTCCAAGACTTGAGAATTTGTCAATCTTTCGAATCGTAGTCGAGATAGACTGAGGTACAAAACATATTGCTTCAGGAGATATTTTTTTCATTTGCTTATGCAATATTTTAAATAATCAAGTAACTTCTTCTCTGGATTCCATTTCCGTACATACTTATGAAAAATATGTCTCTCTGAAATTAGACTGTGATAGAATTCTTTTTCATCTCAAAGTAACCTATTCTATTAATTTCATATAAATCGTAAGAGCCGTTCGTAGGTAGTGCTATTCTTATATAAAATTTTAGAAACGTATTCCTGTAAACTTTGAAGCAAGCTATAACCTAAAGTTATGTAAATAATTATTAAAAGTGTTTATTAAATTTTTATTCGTTCATTAAATGAAAATTAATAATGCTTTGAACAATATATTAAAATATTTTAATATAATAATATTAATACATTAATGAAAAATAGTATAATAAACAATAATAAAAAGAAAGTTCATTAACATTCGCCACCTGATATGATAAAAGTATATTTAAAGTCATTATTAAGAAAGAAGCGCCCGAAAATCTGAGTTTTCCTGTGGTAATTAGAAACATACTAAAAGGAAAAATTAAAATACCTCTTCTTTGTTCTGATAACAATCATTTAGTTCATGTATAGTACCGTAAGGTACCATTATCAAAATTTGTGTTGAATAACACGTGGTATTTGAAGTAAACAAATCCAAAAAGTTGTGAATGTGTGTTATGTCTGTATTCGTTTCCTGGTGTCCATTTTGTTTATAAAATAAAAACTCTGAAATTCATATACTGCGCGTGCATACCCGGATAATAATTATATAAAAAACACCAAATAATTTCTTTTTGTTTCGTAACTTCTTGAAAAATAAACAGTTTTGTGTGTGTCTTGAAAAATGATAAATAAGTGGCGTAGCTGGTTTTGAATGCGGACGAATTGAATAGAATTTCATTCGTGAATTTGGCTCAGTCCATAAGTTCAGCTCTTTTACCATTTCACCTAAGTCTTAATGTGTATTGAATTAAAAAAATATTATTCCGAAAATACTAAACAACGTTACAAAATATAAAAATTACACTTAAATCCGGACAATATTTTAAAAAATGTGAAAAATAGAAAATACGTAAGAAATGAAAATAAAAAATACGTTGTGAGAATGAAAGAAAAATACCCTGCAGATGAATAAGAGAACACAAAAATAATAACATTGAAAAGTAAAGTACAACAAAAGTATTCGTATAAGTATTTCAATATTATGTATATTTTATACAATCAAATAATTAAATAAATTCTTAGTAATGACTGCGATATATATTTCCAGCAAATGTCTATAACTGAGTTTATTTTGAAAGAAGATGAGATATAAATGTATTCAATTCCTAGTGCTAAGCTAGGAACTTTCTAAGAATTTCTAGGAATTCTTTCATGACCTTTACTGTAAAATGTGTGTGGATCTATACTCGTGAATAACGAGGTGGTAATTTTCTCGGAGTTTCGATGATGGCAGATAATGAAAGTTGGATGATAAATGTTGAGCATTATTTCCATATAAGATCTGAAGTGAGATAATGGAATTTACGTTCGTTGCCATTGACGATTGTAGTTGGCTATGTTGTAGTTTAATCTCAAAATGGTTTTACCATCGTAGTATTTGCAGATATGGACGAAGTTTCTCAGACGAAAGGAAGGACCTCCGGGTATGCGGTGAGAATTTGCGATAGTGTAAACATTATTTCCAACTTTCGTTAATTACTTCACTTTCCTCTAGATTCTATTCGTTCGTAACGCCAGTTGAGTCGGTCTGTGTCCTCCCGACGCGCTGTCCCTGAGGCGCTCGGATGAGAGGATGTTTCTGGCAGCGGCCACAAGGTGCCGCAAGTCTCCTCGCAACACCTCGCTCGAAATACTCCTCGAAGTGTGTCAGCGGGTCACATGCGTCTGAGGACTCCCTCATCCGACGAATTCGAATTTTATCCGCTGACGCAGAGCAGAGTGAAAGATCTCTTCACACTTGTGAACAGCTTTTCAATGTTCATCGTTTATAAACCTCACAGGAAATCAGCTGTAGGTACACGAGCTACAATTGAATTAAAATGTTGTATGGCGAACGTTCACTTTTATCTATCAAGATTATTTTACTCGCCTGAATACTACTTTCCTCTGTGTGTTAGTTGTAGGTAGGTTCTTTCGTTTCATATTTAGCTTGAACAAAGTAAACACGACGTCAGAAAAATTAGTACCATGGATCATTACATAACTCACGTGCACTTCTTTACGAATATTGTTTATTACTTGCCAGACGCGTCAATGCTGTCATTTGTTATGATTCAAATAGTCAGGGAACATCCTTTTCAATTAAATGAGTCTAGTTACTTCTATTCTTCGTGTAATTTTAAAATAATGATATCTCGGAAAGGGAAAGGCGAAAGATGAAACAATATGAAATTGTCAACTCATCTTCTGATGCTCTAAAGTTCGATAATTGATTTAAGTTCTTTACTCTCTCAGGTTACTCAGAGAAGTTACTAAAACTTTTTGGGACATTTGCGAATTAATGTGTATTATGATTTGATATCGCTAGGAAGTTAATCCCTTAGTATTCACAATGTTCAGTACTAATAAAACATCAGCCAAAAATTGTATTCTGTATGTTTTATTAAAATTATTAGGGATATAATGATTCATGTTCCGAAGGTCATTTGTGGGAGATGTCTAAAAATGGCTGACGCCTCTTGTATCACTATCCTAATGCACTCTGGAGCTAAGAGCTTGAGTTACCACAGCCTATCTGTGCGATAGACAAGAGACCTACTTTGGAATGAGATTTTTTCCCCTGAACATCAATTTATTTGACAGCAAAGAAGCTTTACTAAGGTTGAATTTTCATTCGTGTGTGCAAAAATTCTTTACTCTTTAGTTCTGATACGATAATTGCGTTGTAGATTTTGCAGTAAAACTTAGAAGTGAGAGGTGGACGAAGAAGCTACCAGTACAAAACATAGGACACATCCATTTATCATTGGCTTAATATTATATAGTATAAGAGATATTAGACTGTCTCCTTCATCCAACCACACATTAACAGTGAATATGAATAACACGCAAATTCTATTATTTTTGCACTACTATATTTTAAACGACCTTGTAAACAGACTATTTTTTATTTACATTCACAATGCCCTATACAATATTTTATAACGAATATGATAGTAGATGAGAATTTCGTCAAGACATTACATTTTTTATTAAAATTGATATTTTTATGTTCTATGTTAATTAAAAAAAGATGAGTTGAAATATTTGCCATTCCAGACAAGTTTCCAGAGTTATCCTGACCGAACCTCTCGCTTTTTGAAGAAGGAAATTACTAGGATTGGGATCAGATATATTGTAATATCCTGGAACTTGGGCAGTTTCACATTCATGTATCTGGAGTAGGTGTGGAAAAGGCGAACAGAACTATCAACTTACTCCAACGTCATTGTATAATGCTGTTAAATGACAGAGGTGTTACTCCCACTGCGCACAGAATTCTAGCCATGGGTGATGATTTTCTTATTAATTTCTAATTTAATTAATGTAACAGTATGATTCAACAGTTACGTAAATACGAGTGCACTTAAATATATTGAAAAATTATTCAAAAATCATTCAACTTGAATCAATATGGAGTCTGGATTTGGAGCCCGCGTTAGGCATCGTGTGTTCTCCTCGAGGGAAGGAACATGATACAAACAGAATCAACTGCGGTAACCCGGAGCCATGTGGAGATAGTTCCAACCAACCTCTGCGCTCAAACCTAATAATAATAAATCAAATGACCCATTCTCGATTCTAATAATTCTAAAAATTGGGGGGGGGGAACTCTGCTGTATAGTGTAAGGACATTTTCTTCTTATTCATTCATTCATTCATTCATTTTATGCCTTTTGGCGAGGTTCAGGCCATGAGGCCTGCTATTCCATCTAACCGTTAGACTTTGGTAAGGGAATTGGGAAGGAGAGATGTTGGATTGCAGGGGAACTTATGGTACATTTGTCTGGGGTAGGTGAGGGAAACCCCAACTGAAAACCTTGTGAGTTGGTTTTCTTCGACTCCTTTCACTTAGACGAATTCAGAAGAAGAAATTGCTTTTTCAAGCGGGTATGTTTCCTTTCGTTCGAGCGTGGTATAGAGAATGTATGGAAATAGAGTTCCTTACGGAATTTTCTGTTTTGGGATACTGATGTTTATAATGTGAGATTTACTTCAGTGACGTGATTAACTAATATTAATCATTTACGAATAGTGATGTGATATTAATGGTTTCAATAACATGAAGTGCGCTAGTTGAAATGTCTTTCACCATCATTATTTATTACGAAAAAATGGATTGGTACGCGCGTCTAAACCAGCGAATTCAGGTTATCAATAATAATGCAAAAAAGTATACCAAATTAAATATAATGAGATATTTATGTATTAGAGTAATAATAAATTGTTACTTATTGTCTCGATTTAATTTTAACTCACAACTTCCGAGTACCTACTCGAGGAGGAGTATATGCGTCATCAACGGTCAGGTGAAAATTACGACGAACCGGGACTCAAACCCGGGACCTCCTACGGTTGACGTTCGACTTAATTTTGATTAAAGATGTTTATAACTTACGAAACATTTTTATGGACTTTAAAACTTGCTTTAAAAATTAATTGATTTTTCTCAAAATCATATTTGAATACCTCTTTACGACCTCCATTGAGAACAGCTTCTTTTCCAGACCTTGTGTCCCAGAATAGACCGCGGCATGACTCCAAGTTTGCAGACCCACTACGTCGTTCAACTTCAGCTGCGCTTCCAAAATTAGGAGGACCGTAAGCATGTATGAGACAGGACAAGTACACCTTGTGGATATTAAAGAGGCATACTGTTTCTCCAGGGACTAGTATGCGATTTATGAGTTTCTTTTGATATTAATAACGACTGTTTGCGAAGCATGTGACTCTCATCTAAATATTATTTTAAGACGTTGGTTTTTTCGCGGTGAATCTTAGGTCAATATGGAAAATAGAGAATATCATTTTGGTGACTCTGAGGTGAATATCCACAGCATGGTCCGGATTTTTCTCCGGGTTTGTTTCGGATAGAGGTAGATTTAATATACAGATTCTCTACGTCGTTGCCAAGATGTGGCGGTCTCATTAATACCATTGTGATAATTAACCTCGAATTTACAGTTATTTTAATGGTAACGAATTATAAACAATATTTTCCGAATAATCTAATGTGTCATAATAATATATATTTGTGAAGTAATTTTTTTGTATTTTATTTAATACAAATTTTTTGATATTCTGTTGGTATTATAACATGTAGCTAACTTTGTTTTATTTCTATCGGGTGTTAAATGCGCCTTTGCCTTTTTTTTGTTCATTTTCTAGCTTCCCCTGTATCTTGACCTCTTGGCCACTACCAGGGCTTTTCTTCTTATTTACTCCTTGTACTTAGTCTCCTTATTTCCGCTTCAAGTAATTGTATTTATTTTCTTATTATCAGTTTCCTTTTTTTTTACTTTTAGGGGTCGTGCGATTAATAGTTAGTTATCATGTCTTAGTATCAATAGATTAGTTCACTAGTAATATCGAAATTATATACTTTATTGTCTTTGTTGCTTTACTCTGTGCGTCTGTCTGAGGGTCCTGGATCGGAATTGAAGGGATGGTCCTTGCTTACCTCCGGAGAGTAAATTGGTTTATTGTTCTCTACATGGTATGCAGTTTGTAACTGCTATTTTGAAAATAAAATTTGTATTATATTTAAGATCACGAACGTTCTGGAGCCAATTTTTAGGGTAGGCCTACTACTACTACAGAGTTCACTCTCGAGGAAACCACGGACAGCTCGGACTCTCAAGGAACCACGCAGCACACGGAGCTGAATTCGCTGCTAGTTTCCTAGCTAGGTTGCCTTGCTTGGAGTAGAGAATTCTGCCCTCCACAGACCACTACTTGGTCTGGATGGAATTGGTTTACAGTTGTGGAAGGCGAACGGGTGGTGTAGTGGTCAACACCCCTGCGATCAAAGCTGATGTCCCGGGATCGATTCCCGGCTCGTCGCCATTTTCATCTGACCGAAAGTTTTCAAGTTTAGGTACACGGAAGAAATAAACGCACAATTAGTTCCGTTCGCCACTCTCGAGAGTGTTCCGTGGCATCAAAATTGGATGTCGGCGTAATGGAATTGAAATAATGCGTCGTAGACGAGCGGTATTTAGTGCATTTATAGCAATCCATAACATGAAAATAATGAAATACGACGAAAATTCAAAGAATGGACCTCGGTATGCAGGTGTTTGTTGTGATAATTGACGGAGCACACAGCATACAGGCATGGTTCCACCTTGAATGAGTCAATCAAAACCTTGATCTCTTTCATTTCGTTTTTTCCTTCACATCCGTTGGATAAATAAATAAATAACTTTATTGTAAAAAAAGGTAGTTACACACTGAGTATGACCACGTTGTGAAAAATAGTCTAATTTACTCTCCGGAAGCAAACAAGGGACCATCGCATTAATTCCGTTCAAGGGTCATAAGGCAGAGGCGGATGTAACATTTCAGCACATTCCTAACTATTAAAATAGTTCGGTACGCGTTATAATATTAACATAATACCAACAAATTCGTATTTAATTAAACACAAAAAAGGTCTTTATCAAACTATAGATTATTCGGAAGGTATTGTTTATAAATCGTAACTATTAATTACCACTAAATTCGAGATTTATTATTTCAATAGATGCCTCCCCTAGGCAAGAGCCTAGCGAGTTTGTGTAAAAATATCCGCCTCTACCCGAAGGAAAACCGGAGAAAATCCCGGGCCAGTATTGGATAATATACACACGTTTCCGTAGAAAGAGACAACGCACTTTGGCGGACGCCTTGTTGACGGACGCCACCAACAGACTGATCACGAAACAAAATACTAGCATCCTATTGGCTACCTACTCCCACGAGCGGAAAATGAGCAAGGAAAATAGAATGGGGTCGAACACAGAAATCTGCCTTTCCAGCATGCATCAGACCAATCAGTGACGTCTCTTCTCACTAGTACACTACGCCCAATAGCGGGCCCAGCTCTGTGCAAGCCATCCAATAGTGAATTCAGCTCCGTGTGAGGGGCTTTAATAGAGAGTTTTTGCATAATGTACACGCTTCCTAGCGTTTACATTACGTTGATGATACTCACCGCGTAACGTGCATAGAAAGATCTAGTGTAGTCGATGCATTTTGTATTGTGTACCTTCCACTCAAATTATACTATAAATTGTAAACCCTAACTTATGTACTTCTGTGCAAGCGTAATAATAAATTTATTGTCAAAAAACAGTACAGACTGCGTATGACCACGTGGAGGACAATAAACTAATTTACTCTCCGGAAGCAAGCAAGGGACCATCCCATCAATTCCGATCAAGGGCCCTAAGGCAGAGGCGGATTCAAAAAGTTCAGCAAAAGTTCCTAGATAAGATAAAAAGTTAGCATAAGTGAACTGTACTGTGAGTACACCAGCACGCGCTCATACGACGCACACTACCAACAAATTTCTCGTACACTCTCTTAGATATCAACATAACCTCAAATTCACACCAGAATCCGCCATGACCTGTCTCACTAGCGTACCACTAACATCAAACGCAAAACGCATTGTAACGTACTACGTTCGAAGCGTTAGTGTATCACTAACTTCTGAGCATGCGCAGATGCAACTTGCGTGCGGGTGCCGAGGCGTCGGCAACAATGACCCACGCTTGGAGCCTGGTTGCGTCTGGGGTGAAACCTTCCAGCGAGCTTTCTAAGGTGGAGCCGCGAAAGGAGGTTCGTGAATGAAACCCCCTGCGAGTGAAGCGAGTCATTTAATTAAAATAAAATTAAAACAAATAAACCATGAAATATAACATCCAACAGTAAGAAATGCATTATAATTTTGTAATTGTGTTCCATTAACTTCGAAAAATTATTGCTTTCGAAGAACAATTCTAGTTTTAAAAAATATATGAAGGTATATGTTAAAAATTAAAAAGGAAGGAGAAATTGGAACTCGAATCTCGTGTGTTTGGGCGTGCAAGTTCTAATAACAGTTGAAACTATCACAAAACACGCCCGTCTATTGAAGAGTTCGTGGAGGGTGAAGTCACGCGATTGCTTGACCTAGGCTCAAGGACAAGAAGATAATTTCACTACATTCCGGCTATTATCACGCTCGGGAGATGAAATGTGCTCATTTTACAGTACGATGAGAGTCAGTCTGCACGTTAAAACATGAGTAAAAATCGCTACCTATGTTCTCACCTCTATGTAAATCTCTGTTGTCCAATCAACAACTCAACGCAGTCCAATCAACAACTCAACGCAACAACTCAACGCAACTTCACGTTCCTTAACAATAATAACTTCTCCCAACTATAGCAGTAGCCACAGTGGTGGCAAGTGGCTTCGAATGCTCAGCACGTCACAGAGAAGCACGTGACCGAGCACAGCGAATAGCGTCATTTCTCTCCAGGGCGCCATCATGAGACGACGATTTAGTAATTTCTCAGATATTTTTCTTTCTGCAGTTATAGATGATCAACTTTTTTTAAAGAAACGGGACCTTAACATTGTTGAAACACGTGAGAAACGGTAAGTTTTGTGTAAGCATGTCAGGGATTTAGTTTTCTGTGTGAACAACTACGAATTCAAGTAAGAATCGGAAGCAGGTAAGTCGTTCCACAGTGCAGTCTGTCTTCGACCGCGCCATTAACGATGGTGACGACTGCAGTACTCAATTTCGTGAACTCCCGAATCAGGAACAACACAAATAATCCTTCGCGGTCGACCTCGTAATGTGATACAAAGAGTATCGAAAAAGAACACGAGTGTATGTTGTGAATTAAGCATTGCTAAGGGAGGAAACGAAGGGAAGGCGGCCTACCCTTTCCTTATGCTGCGGACTTAGGACTTATAAATATCATTTGAAGAGAATGGCAATATCTAGTGAGTAAGTGTGGGTAAGTATTGAATACAAATGTGGTGCTAAAAGTGAAACAGAGGAGTTGACCGTCGCGCAGGTGCAAATGGCGATGAGATGGGTAGAAAAGGAGATTAACAAATAACTATTTGCCGAAACATTATTCTTAAAGACGATAGAATTTCTTCTCATCCATCATTCTGAATTTGTCTATGAATCATTCTGATTTCATTATGAATGGCAGTAAAATGGTAAGAAAGGTTATGATGTAAGCAGAGTGGAGGTTAATTTCCTTCATTCCTATTTATAACTTCTTTTGGTGTGATAAATACAGAGTGTTTCCAGTACTTTAATGACAACAAACAGTATCTATAATATTGTAGATTTATTTGTAAATAAGAAATAAATAAATAAATGTACAATTAACATGAGTAATATCTATAATTATTTTTATATTCTATGGTTTAAGAAACAAAACATTTCGTCTCCTCACAAAATCTGAATTTACCCCTAATGTCGCGAAACCTTTAATATATTTATAATATATTGTGTGCCGCCTGGGTTCACAAATCTCCTGTATGGGGATGTGCCTCAGGTCTTCCGAGTATCTGCCTGGGTGGAATGATGTACAGTTGTGGCAGGTGAACGGTTGATACCCGCGCGACAGAACGAGTTCAAATGGAGATGGACGCGATCTCCTTGGACGCAAAATTGTGATGAGCAACGTATTGAATGTGTTCTTAATTAAGAATTTTGTTTACTCATTAATGTCACCTCAAAACATCTTCGTATTTTTCATGTTGTGGGTTTTCCGAAATATACAAGTTATTTTTAACATAGTTTTCCATAATTTATATTTCATTTCATTGTTTTATCTCTTTGCAAGTTTCGACCAAAACTTCGATTCAACTTCTCTCTGTGCGCTTCCACGTCTCTTGAGACAGAGTTTGACTGACTGATTTTGACTAGGGTGGTTCTTTTTTTTTTTTTAATTCTTTTTTTTAATATTTGAATGGGGCATTCTCCGATATTTGTTCCATGCCTTCAAGAACACTTCCATAAAAAATTCATATTTCATAGATAGCAGTATAGATTTTAGCAGTTGCTACCACAATTTAAAGTTTGTTAAAATTTCAAAATTTTCAAGTTTGGAACGACCGTAAAACTTAAACCGTGATTCTTAAAATTTTTATGGAAGTCTTCTTCGAAGACCAAATTTTGGATGAGACTCTCCCATTTTGTTTTGTCTTGAAACAAGACTTCGATAAACTTTTCAGGCGTTAAAAATATATTTTAGGGGTTGATGCGGAACTTCAGATATTTAAATTTTATATCTCAGAAGGGACCCCTAAAATATAGTATTTTAGTATCAAATGTTTGTGGAAGTCATTTTTAAGTCATAAAACAAAAAAAGTGACCCCTTTCGAAAAAAGTATATCAAATAAAGGACACATCTACTTATCAATTCCCTTTTCTATTTTGCATGTACTATTGTATTACACTAGTATGAAGGTTTCTCTAAATTTTTTTATTTATGAGATAATTGATATGTTAAAATTGTATAAAATATATTTTACTATTCATACAAACATTTGAGCGGCGTTTTCCTGAGAGACTGGCTAACTGACTTATTGACGGACTCACTTATCCACCAACCCTGAGAAGCCCCACCGGTGGCGCAGGTGGTAGTGTTGTAGCTCATCACCAAGTCATCCCGGGTTCGGGCCAGAATATTTGTAATTTTTCACATTAATGTCCCAGTTCATATAGCTGTGACTACTGAAAAGCAAATCTTCCTTCCTCTATCCAGCTCCTCCAAATATCAATAACTCTAACTATTACAAACTACTTGTACTAACCCCTTAACGCAGAGAGAAAAATTTTAACGACAAGAAACGAACATTTTGACGAGGTATTACATATGTATAGAAAGCATAAAGGCTCCCTAAGAGAAAGTTTTCGGAATTTTATTTAATAAAGGGTGAATTAAAGTGAAATTTTCGCGAAGTATCACGAAACCATTCAGAAACAATCACAGTTTCTGTATATAAACAGTGTATTCTTGTGTACATAAAAAATAGCGAAGTGTAAATTGTATACCAACAAAATTATTTAAAAATAATATGTGAAAATTTAATCATGAATTTCAGAAGTAGAATAAACAGAAATTACAGTTCAGAACGTTATATATAATTAATAGAGTATTACATCTTTTACTATTTACAATTCCCATTACGGAATCAATTGGTTTTTATTTACATAAAACACATATTGACCGAGTTTAATGTAAAAATCACGTTTGATATTTGAAATAAATAAGTCAGAAACTTCTGGCTCCACGTTCAGTGTGTTTAGGCCGAATGCCAAGTACGCAGAGAGCTGCCGAACCTCATAACCTCGAAGAGATGATATTCAGTGAGACCAGATCTGGCTGAGACCTACAACCTCACTTCACGATATGCATATTAGTTCCGAGGAACTCCGGAAAGATCTTCATGTGTCCAATTCAATCTCTTCATTTATCGGAGGCAGAGGTTTTGCATTGGTGAGCAAAGGCACCGAACGACGGGAAAATAGTGTTTCCACTTGCGTATCTCCCTTCCATCTTGTGATTTTATATACTTCTTCGCGTTTTGAGGAATCCTTCTCCTGTTAAACAGACAAGAAAACCTGAACTGACATTTTATTGCAATTTATGTTGATATCATCAATCGTCCTATTCTGTTTGTATATTCTAACAAGAGCAAAGTTTTGTATGTTCTAAATCAATATCAGTCTTAAGGCACAACGTCAGTCTTAACGCAAATCATCCCATTCAAATGTTCAAATGTATACGTAATGTTCCTACGTAATGGCAACTGCAATAAAAAATTATGAAACAGCAACGTCCATAATTTCATATTGAAATCTCCCAATAAATTGGTATCTCAATACTCAATAAAAGTAAAAAATTTTAGGTTGGTAACTTACCAACTACATTAATATTCACTACCAATGATCGTTTAAATATGTTGCAGTCTCTATATTGATTTGATGCGAAATTTTTACTCTAATATTGAACATGGAGCCACAAAATTGTATTATATAGAGCATGACAAGTTTGAATACTAATACAGTAGAAAAGTAGATGGAATGGAACGTTTGAAATGAAACAAATATTATAAGAAATCTTCGAAGAAAATGAAAACCAGATTATGTTTTTCTTGTACAAAAACCAAAAAGTCGTTTTGAAAAAAAAGAGGGGAAAGAACATGTCTTTGAGTTCGACTTCTAAACAACTCTGCTGGGAAATACATATTTCTCCATGTAGACTGTGGACTGTACACTTCCCATCACGAAAGATAAAAGATCATCCTTTAACTTTGGCTAGTCCAAAATGGTGGGTGCAAACCTTCTACTCTGATCTTATGTGCACTTTCCTTCACTATTTTCATCTGGTTTAAGTTAATACGATCTTTCCTGTGCGCGTAGTTTCGTGAGAGGATAATAATGAGCCCTTTCCTTTTTAACAAAAAATAGTTCCAAGCATAAGAGGACGGCTGAGGGTGTGATTGCTAGTATGAGCTAAATGAAGAAGCTAATAAAGGTTAAAGTGTGACATGGTTGTGTATGTACACAAGACTTGGAAAACCGCCATGTTTTGCCTCGAGAAAATTGGAAAGATGGGTTTCATTAAATTCCAGTCGTATGAACATGTGTAGATCGATTGACGTATGGCACTTCGAGCTGTAATGAAAATAATGATTGATCCCTGGTGTTTTTGTTAATCGGGTGACGCAACAATAGGAAATTCGAATACGAAATTAGAAATTCCGCGAGGCAAAAGATGACGACCAAATTGGATCAATTGCTGGCAACCCTTCGTACCCCAATCCTCAGATATCTTTCCCCTTTTTCGCTAAAACGAAGCTTACGCAAAACATGGCGCCGCGAGTACTCATTAAGTACAGGGATTGGCTACATTATCCCTTTACCTACTCTAATTAGAGTAACACTGCGACGTCACAATTCCCGCTTACTTTTCTCGCAGAAGGTAGAGTCGACATTCTTATGAATTAAATCTAGGCGCTTTCTTTCAATCAATATTAACACCCCTTCACTCTCTTTGGCTACATCATTCTCCCTGTGTGCTTTACCTCCTTTCTGATGATGCAAGGAGAGATGAGTTCCCCGAATCTTCGGAGGAGTCGACGGGATCGGAGGACGTGATAGCGTATGAGCACTTCCAAACACATATCTACATAGAAGACACCATCTTTCGGGATTCTTTCCAATGAGTTTCTACCTGAGATTCGTTTATAGTTGATATTTCTTCAATCTCATTCTCTTCTAACTTTATTTACGCTTCAATAAAGAATTGAGTGAACGTAGACTTCCAAGAAACACATTTTCTTTAGTCACACTTGTTTTTTCATTGTATTTATCAAAAATTGAACCGTTTTTTTTAGCAAATGTGTATGCACGTTATAAAAATCATCACTTAAGGTTTGATGGTCGAAAAGTAGGCTCGAAATAAAATATACGATAGCAGCAATATTACCTAGAATACGTCTGATGAAGGCTTGCTTCTCCTGCCCTCTGTATGAGAAATCTGTGAATCACTACAAGACTTTCGCTAGCGCCTGTTGGCATCTCAAGAAAATTTCCACACCATTCACCTCCATACGTAAGTTTGTGTCTCTCCTTCTTCCTCATGTTATCTTGTCCTTGCAAGAGCTGCCATTTCGTTGTTGACACCTCCCTCTCCTCGGAGCGCCATTATAGAAAGCGAGTTGCATTTAGACTCTGTGCTGAAACCCACACCTCGTGCAATGGCCTCCAACGAAGGGTCACTTATTATACGGAACGCTATAAATTAATGGATTTAGAAACCGACAGATATTCTATGACACTATATGGTTTACATTTTTACTTTCTAATTATAGGAATATTACATAAGGGATGTACTGTAATCGCACGAAAATATATTCAAGATCTCTTTAGTTTTTTACGATTGGTCCCAAGGGAAACTATTTTCAAAGATTTACGATGATGTTTATGTATGCATGATATATCTTGTTCACTTGATAACTCACGAAGAAACTAAACTAAACTAAACTTTAGAATTTGTTTACATTTGGAATAGATACCTATTTCGACATCATTTACTACCTGCGTCCCACTTCCGGTTTGTAAAAATAAATAAAATATTTTTTTAAAGTACATGATCATTGAGTGCTACGCAATAGTTTCCAATCCACACGTCCGCACGTTACGCCGTTTTCGAAATACATTGTTAAACTAGATCGCAAAACAAAATTATTACATTTCATTTACACAAGTTCTAGTCGACAATTCCAAGCTTCGCACGGGAGTGATTGTCATGATACGGTTTACCTTTGTAATAATTTAATGTAAGACAAAAATAGTTCTTTTACATATGAAACCCGTGACGATATTTTAATTTGTTCATCATATTTAGCGAAAATTCGAAAATAAATAAAATTTTACCCTAATTTATTCCCTTGTAATCAGAATTCCGAAATTATCTTTCTTGGCAAACCTCTACAAACTATAAGCAACATCCCGTAGATTTCATGTTCAATTTTTAATATATTATTCTCTACTTAGATGAATAATTCAGTCATACCGGACAAGGCACCAAATTTTTGCACTTCATTTCGTCCATTTAAAATTGAAGTGTTGAAAATTGAAGAATTTTTTTAGAAATTTTATGTCACAATACACACATATAAAACCCGATATTATCGCTCAGTCTTTAAATGCAATGAAAGTAGTATTCAACGTCAGCGGTAATGACTCAAATGTGACATTATTCCCCCTTTGCTTCCTTTAAGAATAAAATACCGAGGGCAGGACAAATATCGAAAAATTCATATAACCTTTCCCTTGATGTTTAAATTAACAATGTTTAAAATATAAACATTTAAGGCAACAATTAAAATACAAAATCAGAGGTGACGTATCAATTCGTTCGTGAGATATAGTAAAAAAAATTGAAAATTCGAAATATTATATTTTGCCCGAATTGACCTTTTTAAATTCGGAATTTCATTGAATATTTTCTTAGTGATCCTCTACAATATAAAAACAATATCGTCCAAATTTTAAATTATTATCTCTAATAGTTTTTTGCAAGGGCGTATCCAGCTCAAAACATAAGGTGGGGAAGATTTCTGAATTCAATCCAAATCAAAGAGAATTGAATGCCATACAAATAATAATCACTAGCATTAAAAACACAATTTATTTAAAAGAATCAGTTTTTAAACAATAGTTTGTGAAGATTAGTTGCAAATTTTTCAACTACTCCTATTACTAAATGTCCCATATGGAAAACTGGGTATCTGTTCCAACTCTGCGTTCATGAACGAGTCAGTCACGCTGTTATATAGAGACTAGCCGACTTACCGGTGTTGCACAGGAATTATTATTTTTCAGATACGGTTTACCCTTCGTTATTACTCATTGCAGACCAAAATAGCACGTGTACATGCAATAATCATGATACCTAAATTATTACATGTCATTTAACGAAAATTCGAAAAAAAGAAAATTAAAAAATCGTTTCATCCTATATCGCCCCTTCGAAATCGGAACTTTGAAATATGCTTTCATAGTACGGCTGTGCAGTACATAAGGAACATCACCTGAAAATTTTGAGTTTTAAATATTTTTCTCTCTGCTTAGGTGAAAAAGTTAGTCATTCAAGACAACACACCAAATATTTTCATTCTCTTTCGCTCAAATTAAATTGAAATATGAAATTTTCCAGAATGAATTTTTAGATACTTGATTTAACAATGTTTGCGTCCAAAAACCGAGACGATGTCTCAGTTAACACGTGAAACAGCGAAAATGCGGTCATTTTTCACTCCTAATCCCTCCTTTAAAATCGGAATTTCATAAAATACTTTTTTAGTGATCCTTTCAATATAAATGCAGTGATCTGCATATATTCATTTATCTATTACAACAATGCACCAAATATCTAGACACTTTTTCACTCATTTAGAAGTGAAATATCGAGAATTCCTGAAATTCATTTTTATACTCTATTTAATTTAGCAACATTTATATGCAGAAGTACAATTAGTATCTCAATTGGTTCGTGAGATATAGCGAAAACAATAATAAAAGTCGTTAGAATGAAGATAATTTTTTCTGCATCCATTGAAAAACAAAATATAAACAAATCGTAAAAACCCAACTTTTGTGGTATTTAGTTATGTTTATACACATAATTTAAGACCATATCTCAATTACTTCGTGAGTTGTATTTTTTTAAAATTCGAAGTTATATTTCGCTCTACTTTACTTTTTTAAAATGAAATTAAAATTAAAAGACTATCTCGCTCACACATTCATCGACGCAAAGAAAAAGAAAATATTAGAGGCAAGAACTTGAAACTTTGAAGACATGTTGCTTTTTTATCGTGTAAGATTTCTAATAAAGAATTTTCAGAAATCCGTATTCTCAAGAAATGACTAAATGTGAATTTTCGCATTTTTTCTATTTTCACTATAGTTTACGAACTAATTAAGATATGATCTTGATTTTTGTATGTTAACATAGATAATTTAAAATAATAAAACCGAGTTTGGTATTTTTTCTTTTTTTCCTTTTTTTGAGCGTTAATGAATAGATTTTTGTTTTCATATCTTTGTCGGTCGCGCTAGTTGCATGATGTATTATTTTTTGCTATCTCACAAACTAATTGAAATATTCGCTCGGTTTCTGTTAAATCAAATGAATTGAAACCAATTTCTGGAATTTTCACTATTTATTTTATTAATGGGAGAAAATATATTAAAATTTTTAATAATCCTGACTGACTAATTCGTAAATGTAAATAGAAAAATATTTAAGATACGAACTTGTAATTTTAATGGAATGTTGCATTTGTATTTTAGAGACTCTATTGGAAAGATGTTTGGAAAACGATGTTAGTAAAAACCGATTTTAAAGGGGTGATTTAGTTTTATATGCGATTTAGCAAATTTTCGTAGTATCTTGCGAATTAAGAAATTCTTAACTATAAATAAATAAATAAATTTATTGTCAAAAAACAGTACAAACTGCGTATGACCACGTGGAGGGAAAAAAAACTAATTTACTCTCCGGAAGCAAGCAAGGGACCATCCCATCAATTCCGATCAAGGGCCCTAAGGCAGAGGCGGATTCAAAAAATTCAGCAAAAATTCCTAGATAAGATAAAAAGTTAGCTGCGAGTTATAATACTAATAGAATGTCAATATGTTTGTAATTTTAAGCAAAAAATTACATGTAAGTTATTATCGAACTATCGATTATTCTGAGTATAGTGCTTAAAAATTGAAATAACACTAAATTCACGATTTATTGTTACAATAGACCCGCCCCTAGAAAAATCCTAGAGAACCTGTATGATAAATCCGCCTCTACCCGAAGGAAAACCGGAGAAAAACCCGGGCCAGGATGGGGAAAGAAACTAAGTTTCAGTACAAAAACTTGCTATTTTGACCGCACTGTATTAACGAAGGACAAACCGTATTAAAACAAAAAACAAAAATGAAAGAACTCGCATGCGAGATCAGGCAGCGTTGGCTAGAAATATTATAAAACTGAACCGGAAAACCGTTCCCAAAATTTATAGAGTAAAAGATTTAAACGTGCTTAAGCGTGAATATATTCTTGCCTATTTTAATCTCTCATGCGTGACAAGGTTTTTAAATATCTAATTCAATATAATATAGTTACCTTTATCTATTTCAGCGATAACTCATACTACTCTTATTAGGATCCACTCATGTAAACTTTATACACTTACAAACATTTAGCATAGCCCCAATAAAATTCTCCACTTCTCTTTTTCGTTTCAGTATATTTTATTTTAGTAAACGTAAATAAAAGTTTTTTCTTTAAAAAGTTTTTATTTTTTAGTTTGACATGTCTTAATCTATACATTTCTGATGCATCCGTACAAGATCTCTTTCCTGTGGGCTTTGAGCTATCTTGCTTTTCAATGAAGATCCCATTTAGACATTTCACCCTCCTAAAAGCAACGTATGAACATATGAACTCGGCCTAAGACAACATATGAACCTCTCGTGGCATTGAAGACTTTTCTTGTGACCGCTTTCCGACTCATCATCAGACCCTGGACTGTCCTGAACACTATGTTTCCAAAGTGCACACCGAGATCAATCTAACGAGCGCAAACTCGGTGGATCTGTGTTTACTGCAGTGAAGATCCGATGACCACCTTCCGACTCCGTCATCATCAGCTTTTATACACCATAATATTGCATTGTCTTCGAGTTTACATATATGTACTAAATTTCAGTCAATTTGGATGACGGGAATTGGTTCAAAATTTTCTTGCAAGATCAGATCCACAAATACTAACAGAGAAGCTAAATTCGAACTTGTGATAAAAGTAATACATTCTGAATAGAGTTCATCAGAAAACAGTTAAATAAAATTCACAGTTGATTGATGATGTAATAAACAACGTTGGTCAAGAACGAAGTCGACTCAGTTTAGTTTTTGTATTTTAGTTTTGTTACTCAAAACATACTTTAAACTGTTACGATTTTTTCTTAATTCTGCAAAACACCTTAAAAATCAAGATTGTAGGTAAGCACTTACCTACAATCTTGATTTTTAAGGTGTTTTTTTTACAAACTCGTTACGTAAACTTTGCTCCTAAGTAAATGGATCGAACTATGGTTTTAATATGACAAATTTAACAGTGTATCCTAAATGTTCTCATCTCTTTTGCGTTTTTGTCTACCATCAGAATGTCAAACTGGTGTTGAGTGGAGGATAAGTTAAACCTCTTATCACTGGGTCCATCCAACATCTATCTTTCATCTTAAAAAGATTGTCTGGTAAATATGCATCCCAACTGATTTTCCATTTAACGATGCAAAAATTGATTTTATATGAAAATTAAACTGAACTGGCCGTGGTTATAATCCGAATACTTGGTATATAATCTCTTATGTGTCGGAGAAGATTTATGTTGTTCAAAGACCGCGCCTCAATTTACTGTACCTGTGTGTCACCGACTCAGCTGATGACCTCGATCCCAGGATTTCTTTTCTCCCGCTGTGACTGTTTCACAGACGGCATGATACAATGACCTAAAGAACAGTGCAGGAAGTTTCGCTATGGAAGTAAAAACATCATGGATAAGTTTAATTATCCTAATAATTCTCAGTAAGTGATTCTTTAAAATAAGTTAACTGTACATTTATTGAACGTATTTTGACAGAGGATTCTCTCTATGTTGCTCGTTGAGGTCACTGTCACGAGTGCACACGCATGGTAATCTATTGTGCTTTTGATCAGATCTGTCTCGATCATTATTTTCACATAGTTTCATTGGTAATGGAGGAAATATGGAATAATATGTATTTTATGTTGATACGAAAATTTTAATTGCATATTGAACATGAAAATGTTTCTTAATTTTCACGGACTGGACAATTAGTGTTCATTTAAATGGTTTAGAAAATATGTATACCACATTTTTTGGGATTTTATATCCTTTAATTTTATCCAGACAATTTAGCTAAGTTGATTTTAAACTCTTTTGTACACTTTGTGTTTTCTTTCTCTGTGTTTCAGACTACAAATTTTGTGTCTGCATGAAATTAACTACATATCTCTCTGAAGCTGGTTTACATGGAACAGTTAACTTTGTAGAATATCCAGAAGACAATGAAAATGTCCACATAAAACTTAATGTGCAAGTGGCTGGAGAACCATCTAATTGGTCATGGCAAATTCAAGAATTCCCTGTGTACTATACTACAGCAGAAAATCGTTGCACTCAAGAAAACTTAGGAACAAAGTAATATTAAAACCTCTCATGATAAGGTGGTGGTAAATGCAAATAAGAATCATGAATCCCATATTTGTCTTATTTGGATTAAATTGAAATTATTTCACAGATTACTGGAATTAAATAATATTGCTGGAGGTTTGACATTTCCAGACAATGGCACTAGTAATTTAACAATACCAAAAACTTTTATCACTTTACAAGGATCTGCTGGAATTTGGGGTCGATCTCTAGTCTTACATGCAGATGACGGGAGAAAAGCTTGTGGAACCATAACAGTAAGTTGTACAATTTACACATCATGGTATATCAAGCAATAATATTACATATCATGTTTATGTTGCCAGGTTGCGAACAACATGGGATGGTAACAAACTAGCTATTACATAATTTTTATTTCTTATTCTGAGTAATCATATCTCAATCATTTTATTTTAAAATTAGTAATAAAAATTTTAAATTGTCATTAAAACTTATTTTGATACAATTCCTTTGCATCAGTAAATTATTGGGTGCCAAAAGTCTTCATAACAAAGTAAATTAATAAACAATGATATCTGAAATAAAAACTACAAAAAATGAATTTTGTAAATGTTGATTGCACAGAGTAACTAAAGATAAGCTACAATTTTTGTACAAATGTACCAAAACAGATTAATGATTATTGCCTACATCCTATTGAAATTTTAAATATAAGTGAAACTGTTTACAAAAAGAGTAAGTAAAGTTAAGAAATTTGTATAATGTTTTTATAATATTACCTAAGCATTAATTAAACTTCAAAGATTAATATTTCAGAGTTCTATTGATTCTAGAGCATATCAAATTTTAATGACTTCATGAGCATATCAAATAGAATTCACATGCAAATAGTAGAGAATACAAGATAAATTGAAGTGAATTGTAGATTTCAGGTGCTGCTGATGAGAAGGTCGCAGAAGCAAGGTTCTACTCTCCTGTTGCTGGGTCTGTGTTCTTTCGATGGGCTGGCAGTCAGCGGTCAAACACTATTGATACTCTCATACATGTAAACCTTTATCGAGTCGCCAAACCAAAGTGGACAATATCAGCAAATACTCGACATAAATGGAAAATATTTACAACAGACATTTTACAGTCTAAAGCAGGTATAAATATGATTTATGTTGTGATGATAATGTTGAACATTTAATATCATGGGGAGGGATGGGATACTTTGACTAATCTCTCCTGAAAATTTCATTTGGATTTTGGAATAAGTCGTAAACATCCAGTACTCATCTTTTTTAATGAAGTGGTTGATGTTTTTTTATTGATGATTGATAGTTCTTAGTAAAAGATTCTTTAGTGTAAGTTAAGATTAATTTTTGTAATTTGTATATTGAATTTTTAAATTTCATGTGCCTATTAATACATACTAATTATTTAAAATACATCGTGAAATGGAATAATTGGAAACAAAAACTAGACACATTTTAATAATATGTATTGTTAAAAACTATTGAAAAATAAGTTCATCAAGTTCAGAGAAATAAAAATACATAATTTGTGAATGTACTGGAAGACTAATTATGGATTCTTTTTTAAGAAATGTGTACTTTCATCTAGATTTCAGAAAAACAAAGTATTTTTAATTTTTGTAATAAATTATTTTTTGAAATATCACTAGTGATAATTTTAATAAAATAATTTATTGACTGCTAGTGAAATCATTATGGAAGGTAATTGGTGACGATACTTCTCTAATGGTAATTCATGAGACAGTCTATCTATATTGATGGTTGTGCAAACGTAGCAATGTTTTTTTAAAAATTATATTTCATCACTTCATTCTGATGGGAACTTCATGACATGTATGTTTCTTTCAGATAAAGCAAGAGTAAAGTGCAACAACCTTCAACTAATATTTGATCCGGACTATGCTCCCAAGGGAGAAGCAATTGGAGATATAGACAATCGATTGGGGCTGATAGAAGTGGCCAAAGACATTGGATCACCCATTACTTCAGTCCATCATGATGCAAAGCTTGCTTCCTTGCCAACTTCTTTGTTTGACAACAGGAGAGATCTCTATTTGGTCATCTTTGACTCCCGTCATAATGACAGCTTCATGGGATGTGCAAAAATACGAGAAATATCTCCAATCACTTTCAAGTAGGTGGATTTGACTTCAGAAATATACATCTGCACTATGTTGTAAAGAAAAATCACATAAAACAGTATTGTAAATTCAGTTCTTGTAATTGAATTGAAACTTGAGTCTCCCTGCTTCAGTGGGGTAGTGGCAACATCATTGTTCCCTACCTACTGAAGAGTGGGTTTCACCCTTACTTGACCAAAGTACATGTTGTTTTCCTATCAATTTTCCTCATTAAATCTACAGAAATGTCATTTTGTTATATCACATTGTCCGTTAACCCAAAATGACCTCTTCCAAAGAAAAGGCATAATGGTGTAAACCTCATAACATGACAAACTAAAACTGTCTGAACTAGGCAGTTTACAGAAACCAATGGCTATAAAAAGAGTCCCTGATTTATGGAGGTATAAAACTTTTGGACAAATGGTTTGTTTTTTTCAGCAACCCATCGGGTTTGATTCTCATTCCACCTGTTTTTGGCAGAAGCAAGAATTGATAGTATAAATTGTAGCTTCCAGTTCCAGAACCAATTGCATAGAAAAATATTCTAAAACAGTTTGCTGCAAAATTTAGAAGCATTATGACTCCAAACAAATCCAGTCTATTCAATTTGGGGGTTATTCAAGTAAATTAATTTTTCAAGACTCCAAAATTTACAGAAGCCTTTTCATTACAGAGAAGACCAACCAACAATTTTTTTGATATTTTTTGTAGACATTTCAATTTGTTTTAAGCCTTTCATAGTGACAGTTGTTGGGTGCAGAAACCAGAACCAGAAAATGAGTATTTTGGAACTTACCCACCTCAAATTTATGACTTTCAACATTTATTTTAGAAAAGAAGAAATACATTACAGTTTGTTTTCCCTTTCACCTCTCCACAAAAAATTTTAGTTTTTACCTTTTTTTTAGATATTTAAAAATACATATTTCTACATCTAATGCCAAATGGCCAAAAACTATGAATTTTCTCATAAGAACCAATTTTTTCAAATTTATATGTATGCAAGGCCCAGGCAATTGACTTGGATCAATTCAGATAGACAGATCTTAACATTAAAACATTTTAAAAAATCAGATAGACAAATGATGAGGCAAAGGGAGAATATTAATCCCGTCTGGGTGACAATGATTTTTTTTCCACATTTGATTTTTTTTTTTTTTATGGGGCTTTATGACTCATGTCGACATCAAAGGTCATTGGAGCCCGAAAAACTTGTACAGGTAGGGAAAATGCAGTTACGCACTAAGGAGATCCAACATGACTCCCCCTGGATGGGCACATAACAAGGGGGGACAAAGAATGAGGGGTAGAACAAAAAATGAGAGGAATGAGGAAAATGAAAGATATCCTAGCCCTAATGGCGTCGGGATCGAAAAGAACAAGAGGTGACCAAGGGAGGTCAGGAAAGAGAAAGGAAGGAGCATGGCACAAGTAAGTGGAAGTAATGCCGGACTCAGCTCGGGGCCCCGTGTTCGCCAAACACGTACTTACTAGATGTAAGTCCCCTGGGGGGCCACATTTGAAGATTATACATTGAATGGAGTACTGATTTATCATATCTGTATGACAAAGAACTAAATAATCGTTATCATATATCATTAAATCTTGCAATTAGTTAAGCTCCTTTGAAAATCTACTCTTCTAGTTTAAGGAAAAAATAAAATGATATTTTTTTCAATGTAATCGATATTTTTGCAGATCAATTATTAACTCAAATAGCATCAAAGGACAAGTTTCATTTAATCAAAGGTCTCCTTTTGATCCCACATGGGTTGAATTTAACCTAACGTCACCCAGAAACAAAGATTTTCACTTTTCCACTTTCAAGATATTTGAACTACCTCCTATTCCAAATACTCCTCCAGGAGTCAATCGATGTTTGCAGATTGGAGACTTGTTCAATCCCTCTAACATTCAAGATGATGGTGAGCATTCACAAAATTTTTTGTACTCATTATATTACTAAGTATGGCACAAAATATATAATAATAGAAATTTACATCTGATGTAAATTAGTGTATTGCCTTCTATGTGATCATCTGTAGTTTTAAACTCCTTTTTCTAACAAATTGTTCTTTTATGATGGAAGGTCAATGGCATAAATTATCTACAATGCACTCCATACAGTAAAGTATCTGGGGAAAGAAAATGAATTGTCTCTATATTAACAAGTTTTTTCTTTTATTTCTTTAATAACTTCTGAGATCAACAAGAGAAAACATTCCAGTCTTATGAACTTGCTTAATTAAATGCAAGAGCTTGTTGCTAAAAATAATTTTTTGAAATAAATCAGGGTAGAACATTTTAAATTTAACTTAAGCATTTAGATTTGTTTTCTTTTTATGTACAGTTTAACGATTATTATGAGAAGTTTAAACTCACTCATCTTCTTGACACTCAATAATAAATTCTGAGCAGGTGGAGCTAGTCAAGACACATATGCATTAGGTGATTTAAGTGGTAAATACAATATGTGGAGGAAACCACTTTATTTACTTGAATTGAATCAAAAATATTGGGATGTTTATCTTCCTCTGCAAGGTCTACACAGCATTGGGCATCGATCTATTGTGTTTTTCAGGTATTATCTTATTCAAAATAAGTCAGCTCAGTGTATTAAGGAATGAAAAAAAGTATAATGAATAGAGTAATTACCTCCTAACATATCAATGATATTTTCTTGTATTTAGAGACCTTGAAAATGGAACATCTGTAAGATGGTTCTGCAGTACTCTTCTTCCATATATGGGGAATCACAAAAATTGGAAAGTTCCAATGTTTACCGCTGCTATAGTGTTCCGATATCCCACAGTGGGGAGAATAATTCTACGTCAGCCTAAAGATCAACCTTGGGCTGACACCACAGTTATTATCGAAACTTTGGTACATGGTGATGGTACTAGTTTGAACAATACAGAAAATCATAGATGGCTTGTTCATGAACAAGCTCCGGGAAAAGACTTCTATGATTGGAGGGATAGGTGCCTAAGCGCAGGATCCCCTTTCAATCCACATCAAGTAAGAAATCACTTTGCATTGGATTTTCTCATAGCCAGAATTCAGAGTATCCAGGAAGAAAATGACGTTAATATTTTTTAAATACTTTGTCATGTCATTGCTACAGTACTTTTAATATGAACTGATTAAAATAATATTTATTTTCATGCATGCTTTTATTGTTGTTGTTATTCATAATAGTTTATTTTTATAATTAAGCCTGCTCAATCTTGGCATGGTTCTGTATATTATCTCTGTTGCTTCATTCTGGCCCAGGTTTTTCTCCAGTTTTCCTTGGGTAGAAGCAGATTTATGTATAGGTACTAGGTTTGATCCTAGGGTCTATATTTTAATAGTTATGGTTTATTAGCAAAATATATAGAGTAATTAAAGATAGATAACAGTATATGTTTGTTAAATGATTGTTCTCTTAAAATCTATGGGAAATAAATTTTTTAAATATCCTGTTGATATTGTAACTAGGAGATTACTATTCATGTTCTTATTTTAGGGGGACATATGTAATAATTTTGCTGTCAGACACAAAAATGTTAAATCCGCGACTGTCTTTAAACCCTTGCTTGCTTCTGCAGAGTAAATCAGTTTATTGTCTCCACATGGTTGTATGTCCACATGGTACTGCTTTTTTGACTGAAAATAATTTATTTATTAATTCTTCTTTGTCTTTATACTTGTGTTCAAGAAGGAAAATGGTTATGAAATTATACTGAACTGATTTTACAGCTCCAAAATGACAAGAACTTGGGCAATAGCTTATGGGCATTTGTAGGACACCAACTGTGATAGTTGTAGAACAAAGATTCATCTTTAAGCTGTGTGATGAGATACTGAAAATTATTGAAGTTGATATCAGTTTCATCGAAATATATCTACTATTTCAAAATTCTAATTGCTTGTGTGGTGTAGTAGTAAATTTGATTTCACAAGATAACAGCAATAAGTGTAAACTGCATTAATTGATTTTACTCTTAATTGATTGATTATAGGTGAATTATGATGTAAATTCTGAAGATTCTTGCAATCCATCTCTCCCCGGTATTTGCCGCTTGGGAGATCTGTCTGGGCGTCATGGCAAATTGCGTATCGCAGGACGGAGAGTCAATGGCACTTGTCTCACACGAAGACTTTTCACTGATTCTCTGCTACCATTAAGTGGACCTGCAACTATATTGGGAAGAGCTCTTGTTCTCTATGATGATAATGGACCAAAAGCAAGAGGAGAGAGATTAGCTTGTTCACCGTGAGTTGAAAATAAATAGTAGCATTGTTGGTCATGGAAAATACTGTGTATTAATTTCTAAAACTTTGTATTTGTCTATCATATTGTTTCTTAGTTTCTTGTGTAAGTTTACTATACTTTATAGTGACATCTCCTGACTCCCAAAAACAGTCACTTGCTTGTGTACCTTAGAGTACAAAATCTTATTAACTTCACATGATCAAACATTTTAAAGACTATATTAAGTCGCTATTGTAGTTAATTAAAAAAACTTTTATCTTAGAATTACAGCTGTATATCGCCGTAAAGCTGTTGTTAAGGATTGGTTTGGAAATGGTGTGTTGACTCCAGTTGAGGGGAAAATTGAAATTCTTCAACAAACTGAATATGATATCAGTGACGTTGAAATAGAGGTTGAAAATTTAGAAGATACTAGTGGATATCACATTCATGTGGTAAGAATGCTTTTTTATCTTCTATATACTTCATGATTATTTTGTAAGCAACGACCTCTAGAAAATATTAAATTTTTAAAAATAAAGCTCCCAGAAAAAGCAGTACTAAACCAAATCACAATTCTACAATTCTGCCGAGTACTTTTCAGAGAGTTTCTTTTGAGGATAATAACTATATTTGGAATTAACACTACTTTTCTTCATTCTTCTTATTTAATGAGATCTCTCTCTATCAAAATGGTGATTGAGGGGGTAGAAGTATTCATTTCTGTTCAGTGATGTATGGGTGTGCCAACCCAACAAATTTCATCATTGACAGACAATTTTCTTGAAATTGTTTCTTTCATAACCATATTAGGAAAAAAAAAAAATTACCATTAAAGGGCATGTCTAGAAGTGGTAAAGTGACAATGACTTCATTCTTTTGTTAGAATTTGAGTAGATAAATATGACAATTGCAACAGTTTAGCTTGTATGTTTTAATTATTTGCAATTTAATGGCACATGGGGATAAAATTTCAGTGAAAAAGTGTTAGGTGCAAAATGGGGGGAAGGGGGAAATTTCTTTAGGAAATTTTTCACATACATTTTGTTAGACATTGATGAAATAGTATGTTTATCATTTAATTGGTTTACATATTTAAATTTGATGTCTGAATTATTTATTAATTTTTGTTGATAAACTTGTCAAAATTAAAATGTTTTATTAATTTTGAAAAAAAAAAAAAAAATACCCGTTCTTGTATCTCCTTCATCAAGTCTTGTGGTTATTCCAGAATAACTTAGAAATATGAAATCACTGGATTTCAATTTTGGATTTGTTTAGAGTGATAAAACAATATTCTGTTCTGTAGAAACAAAACTTAAACTTGACTTTGGCTTAACATTAATAAACATAATTACTTAAATAGACTGATACAATCACAGCGGAATATTTGTGTTCTATATTTTAGGCACCAATTCAGGCCAACTTGGAATTTCCATGTGAAGAGAGCTCAATTTATGGAATTTGGAATCCTCGAAATGTTTCTGAAAAACATATTCCTCCACCAACTCTTGGGAGCAGTGATGAATATGAGATGGGAGATCTCAGTGGGAAGTTTGGTTCTCTGCATGGACAGTCATCTATATTTTCTGCGTTCAATGATTCAGACCTTCCTTTATTTGGTCCTTATAGTGTGCTTGGTCGGTCTGTAGTTATCCATAAAAGGGAAAGGAGTCGCAGGTATGAACTAGTTAATCTAACTGGTTGTGGATACATTTTTTTAACTTTGGAAAATTTTGTTATTAATTTCACCATCCATACTTGCATAGCCAAGATGTACTTCCAGAATGAGTTGAAGTTTTGGATCAATCAAGAGAGTTCAGGTATGGGGAAGGTAAATCACTGAATTAAAAGATCTGGAGGCAATTACTGAACACTTTGGAGGAGGTTGATGATTCTCAAAGATAGGTTGTTTTTTTTTGTTTTGTTTTTTTGTGGGGATTTAGGGCTCGTCAGCATCGAGGTCATTAGAGCCCTTCAAAGATAGGTGTGTTAGGGTTCACTAGAGGTAATGTTCATCACAAGTTGTTAGATATACTGGGGAGTCGAAACGTCTTAACCTTGGTTATGCATCATCCATCCATGTAATAAAATCATTTTACATTTTTATTGTATATATTTTTATCATGTTTTATATTTTTCATTAAGTTGGGCATGTTCATCAATTGAGAGAGGATATGCCCCATCAGAAGCTCGTGAGTTACGAGGAATTGCTTCATTCCACCATCCATTGGGCTATGCCTGGGGATACATAAGAATGGTTGGTTTCATGAGTGAATATAATCTGTATTCCTTCTTCCTGTGCTTTATTTGATTTTCATTATTTTTGTGCAGACACAACTTATTTATAATGATGGAAGTGCTAGTGAAACAGTACTTGAAGTTAATCTTCGTCATCCAGGAAAAAACGATCGTAATGTGGTAAATGCACACTTTGCAATCAAAATTATTTAATTATAATGTATAATAAATATTACTTTAATTTGGTTATTTTGTGACATTCGTTGCAGACACGCAATCATAACTGGGCTATTTATGTGAATCCTGTAGGAGTTGATGCTTCAGTAAAAATCTTAGCCACACGATGTGTTGCAGGAGGATATGTTTGGAACCCATATTACACGCAGTTGGCAGATCCTAGAAATGTACTATATCCTTTTTTTTTTGTATGAGAATCTATTTAAAATTTGTTTACCACATATAGTGTGCTTGGTCAGCTTCAACATTTTACTCAATTTACTAATTTATAATTTTTTAAAGGATGAATTGTATAATGAAGAGTGTGGACCAGACAATCCTTTGCGCTGTTATGTTGGTGATATTTCTGGAAGATTGGGAACAATTGATCTGGGAGTTCAGAGACAAGTATTTTCTGACATAAATTTTCCTCTAGGTTTGTGTATATGATGTATACTATACTCTAGTAATATATCAATAACAAACCATTACACTATCCATGACTCTTTCATTTTCTTACGAGAGTGTCATTAAAGTAAATATATTGTATGATCTATTTTTAATCATGCCTTGTCTAACATCAGGATTTATGAAGTTTGGAAACTTTATTCATATTCATCTATCAGAGATTTTCTTTCCCTTCTAATAATTCACCTGAAAATATTTTCTTGAATAAATATAATTTATTTCTATGTTACAGAGGGTTCTATCTCAGCATTAGGTCGATCAATTGTCATTCTTAATGAAAATAAGAGACCTGAATCATTTGCTTGTGCAAACATAGAGCCAGATTATGATATTATCAAATACGTCAATTTGAGAAAACCACCTAAATTTGTGATGTAAGAACAATTATTCAATATAAGCATAGAAATAATGTAATTTGTCTTTCTTTTAATTCAGTATACACTTCACCCAATTTTTGGAAGTTTTATTAATAACTAATGTAATTTTTATCTGAATGACAAATGTAAACGATTAATTTAAATTATTTTTAAAAAACATTACTAATTATTTTTAAAAGTTCTTTTTCATCAATTGTATGTTTTATTACTTTACGGAGAAGGAATATTAGTGGGTAGGTATATTAGCACTGAGCTGCTGACTGAACAGTGTGATTCATATCCCGATGTGGTCGAGTTTGTGATACCTCCTTTGACATCCAGTCACACAGAACCTCCTCAGTTTTAAAATGAGCTCAAGGTCTGGCCCAGGGTCAATGTAGCGGGAGCTTATTTAATAAATAGTTAAAAACTTATGACATTTTATGGACGATTAATATTTTTATTTTTCGTTAAGAATTCACTTTAAGGTGTATTTTCGCCGTTGTCAAATGATCAAGTTGAGATTGGCTAGCCTGCTCCTGGCGTTAGCTGCGGTTGTGAATGAGCTCTCTCTATTTTTCAGTTTAATCTTTCTAATTATTTTATTTTTTCGAGTTTTTTGTGATTCATTAGTTGTATTTAGATTCTAACTTTTATTGTAGTGTAAAATTCTTAGTTCTGTGTGAGTGTTAAGTGAAAAAACACTAAAAACATTTCCTAAGGTTTTCAAACCTAACGGACCAAATATAATTTCATATTGTTTTCATTCAAGTGCTCCATTCAAAATTGTGATAAAGTTTACGTAAGTACAAACGGAATCATAAATTTAACTTCTTGGTGCATTAAAATTAATTATTTTGCTGCATTTACATTTTCTGAACGTATACTATTACATCATTATTAACTTACAAATAACGTACTTTATTGTTGCACTGCTCGTTTCGTCGTCGTAAATAGAATTATTCCGATATTTTACCATTTGTTTTCGTGATCTTTTTGTAGTTATTCATTACAATCTAACACAATATTGCCTTAGTTATTGTCGAATTAATTTATCTACAGTTGTCATCCTAAATTATTTCTGTCATTTTAGTTGTCGGTTTGTTTATTTACTTATTTAAACCCTGCTCCATTGTTGCACCCAAGTTTTCGTCGTCATAATTTCATAGAATTATTACATCATTTTACAATTAGTTTTTCTTGATTCTTTCGTATTTATTTACATTTTAACACAATATACGGTAGTTATTGTCGAATTAATTAATCTCCAGTGGTCGCCCTAAATAATTATTTCAATCATTTTTGTCGTCGGTTTGTTTGTATATTTAATTTATTTATTATCTCATTTGTAACTTCCGTAGTAATAAATGTATTATTATACTAACATTGTTCATTCAGTGTTAGTTGTCAGTTTTCGTGTATTCTCATTTGCTTTTGGCCTTAAGTTGCTAACTAACTCACAACAATGGACACTATCACATTCCTCAACTCATTCAAAGCTGATCTTCAGAAGGCGTACAATGACTTGGTACATTATATTGACACACGAATCAGTGCGCTGGAAGAGCAATAAGAAAACGATCGGCGGTTGGACTACAATTAGGAATTCTCGCCGTCCTTCCAACTGCTACCACCCGGTTAGACCAACGACACATGCACCACCCCAACTCTTCACTCAGAATAGATTTAGTGTGTTAGATGACATGTCCGAGTTTCCTCCCTTACCTATTCGTTTCATCCCTCCTGTCCAGTAGCCAGACCTGTTCACACACCACGCACTGGTAAGCACAGCCTCCCAAAACCACGTAGTGTAGTGCTATCCAGAGATGAAACCAACACTTCCACGCAGAAATCAAACGTGCTCATACTAGCTGATTCGCACGGTCGTCAGGTGTCCTCCGTATTGCGTGGATTGCTTCCTAGCCAGTTCTCAGTCTCCGGTTTCTTTAAGCCAAA
>NNCF01136019.1:0-29318 GCA_002313205.1 Laupala kohalensis | reverse complement strand
AGCGTTGTCTTTCAGAAACAAAGCCACTTACTTGCGGAGTACCCCAAGGATCAATTCTCGGCCGTATACTCTTTTTATTGTATGTGAACGACATGTCATCATCCACATCAGATTGCGAAATGGTTCTTTTTGCTGATGACACTAATTTACTATGTAAACGCGCCAATGCTCAAAAAGTTTTGTCTAACATTTCGACTTGGTTCCATGCAAATCGTCTCATTGTAAACACTGACAAAACAGTGTCTACATTTCACAATAGTAATACAAAATTTTTACCCCAGGTTTCTCTTTCTTTAAACAGAACACAATTAAAAACTGTTACGAATACAAAATTCTTAGGTCTCCATATTCAAGACAACCTCAAATGGAATTGTCACGTTGACAATCTTAATTCCCAATTAAGCAAATTGTGTTACGCATTCCGAAACTTAGTTAACGCAGTTAGTCCACGTATTTCCCGTTGCGTATATTTTGCAAACGTTTACTCCCATTTACGTTACGGCATTACCTTCTGGGGTAATTCCGGTCAGAGTATTCAAACTTTCAGAATTCAGAAGAGGATAGTTCGGATAATTTGTAAATCTCACCCCCGAAACTCTTGTAAACCTTTATTCAAGGAATTAAATATCTTAACACTTCCCTGCATTTATATTTATGAAACGGTCATGTTTGTTAAGACCGAGTTACTGAAGTGCCACCCTTGCTTTATACGAAACAGTCTCGTTCATGAACACAATACTCGCAATAGGAATAACATTCATCACCCTAGAGTATCAATCACTCTTTGCCAAAAAGGACCTTATCATTCGGGAATCGTTCTATTTAATTCCCTGTCCAAGAATATAAAAGATATTATGAAATTGAATATCTTCAAATCCGCGGTTAAAAACTACCTCCTGCACCCGCGCTTCTACAGTGTAAAAGAATTTATTGATTTTAATAAAAGTTAAATCCGTCTTGTACTTTATCACGCCATTGGTGTAGTACTTTTTAAATAACGTATAACAATTTCAAAAACTATTTTCTTGCATGATTGTGTTGTCTTATGACTCAAATTAATTTAGTTTTATGTGTACTCAACTTTGGCACGGTTGTGTACATTAATTCTGTAGTCCCATCCTGGCCCGGGTTTTTCTCCGTTTTTCCTTCGGTTAGAGGCGGATTTCTTATACAGGTTCTCTAGGCTTTGTCTGGGGGCTTGTTTATTGTAACAATAAATCGTGAATTTAGTGTTTTTTCAAATCTTATGATTTTTAAACACTATTCTCAGAATTATATATAGTTCGATAATAACTTGTACATGTAAATTTTTTGTGTTAAATTACAAAGATATTGACATTCTATTAGTATTATAACTCGCAGCTAACTATTTATCTTATCTAGGAACTTTTGCTGAATTTTTTTGAATCCGCCTCTGCTTTAGGGCCCTTGATCAGAATTGATGGGATGGTCCCTTGCTTGCTTCTGGAGAGTAAATTAGTTTATTGTCCTCCATGTGGTCATATGCAGTTTGTACTGTTTTTTGACGATAAATTTATTTATTTATATACATAATGAGTTCTTAACAAAAAATAACAATATTAATCATCCATAATAGGTCAAAAGATTTTAACTAATTATTTAAATAGATTACACAATGGACATTAATACTAAAAGAAATAGCTGGAGCTCGGTTATGAATACATCCTCTCTGGGCCCTGTGGGCCTTTATGGACTGTTGTGAGACATTTTGATTTTTGATTGATGCTTAACAAATGAACAAACTCTTATTTTTTATTGCCATTGACTAAATAATCTCAGTGACCTCAACCTGACCTCAGGCCGGATAAAAGGGGGGATGAAGCCAATGCTATAGCCCTGGGGCCAGGACCCCGAAGGCAGTTTAATGTGAGAGGAAGAAGGGATGAGGAAGCTGAACAATCTGTCATCAGGGCCTGTGATGTCTGTCTACGGCCCTGCCTGACCTTAACACTTTTAAGTTTCCTTTAGCTCATTAATTGAATTGAAGGGACGGTCTCTTTGTTTGCTGCAAATGCTGCTCTCATGTGAAGTAGCAATTTTTCACTATAAGTTCGTGTGTAGTTTTTAAGACCATTTTTCACTATCATATAACAAAATTATCTTATTATGTGAGAGAAACTGATTTCCTGAACAATAATTTTCATTCACAATATATCGTGATCTTGTTTCATAGGGCGCAGTTCATAGATGACGTGAGGGAAGTGATGGGAATTCCAGAATGGATGTTATCTGTTGACAGTCGCAAAACAAAATTGCTTCACAATGGCGGATGTGTCCAATTCTTGATACATTTCAAAGGTAAGAAATACTTCAGAACCTCAGCTTAGTCTTTTTTCATTATTTTTCACATTTCAGATGAACTGAACCCATTGAAATGAATATTTACGATCATTATGTATTTATTTAGATTTATTTGTTTACTTGTGTACATATACGGTGTTAGGCAAAAATGTAAAATTTTGTTCACCTTGAACAATCTTTCCATATTTTAATTTCTTCAATTTTGTATATTTATGGCAATTCTTTTGAGTTTGAAAAATTTTCTATCATGAAGTACATTTTAAAATAGGTAAATTCCTAATAAGGGAATTTTTCTTTTTTAGAAGATTATACAAAATAAAGCAAATGAGTCTTCAGTTAACTTACTACAATAACTTATAATATGTTTCAATGCAAAAATGTGTCAATGAATGTCACAATCAACATTATTTCTAAATTAAATTATTAAATTTGATTGTTAATTTTTATTTCATTGGCATTAATTTACTTTATTCTGAATTATTACAATTTGAGTTCACCGTTCAATAGGAAAAACTAGAAATATTATTAGCTTTGTGAAACTAAATATATGTTTCATGGGTCAGGTCCTGTGGCTAACAAAATGGAACAAGACTTTAACCGCTTAGTAAACACAGGAGTCCTGTCTACACCAAGTCTATACATTCCTGGTTACGTGCCTCCTCTGAAAAGAAAAACTAAAATACCTTATCGTCTATGTGGTTCTCGAGATCCGGGTGATAGTAAAAGTAAGTAGTAAAGTGCTGTAAGGAGTTGATGATGCTGAAACTAAAAATTGTTAGATACAATTAAATATTTTTATAAACAAATCATCATTTTCTAGTCAACAAATCCTAACATTTAAATTTCATTAAATTACAGGATCTCGGAACTCTGCACACTTCCAGTTATCTTCTCCAGAACATTTGTTATTGACATTGGTTGTGATTCTGTATCAAATCTTGTAAAGTTAATTTATGGTAAAATGTGACTTTTTCTCATAAATACTCAATTCATGTGATCTTTTCAATGGTAGAATATATTGTTGTACTGTTTTTTATATATATTTTAATAATTTTTTAATTTAATGTAAGTTTATTTTATTTCAGTTTTCTAAAAATTAAAGGAATTTCTCCATTTGCTATCAATAAAAATGTGCGAATATCATAATCTAGTTTCTCTGGTGTCTCCTTACAAGGTAATACCTCGTAGTTCAGCAAAACATGTGACAATGCAATCTGTAGTATAAGAATTGCCATTCTCTTCCCTGAAAAAAAAATTCATTTTCTTAATGACTGCCTAAATCAATTATATCTGTTGAATTCCAACAATTTTTAAATATAAAATGCAATAACTAACCTATGCACATTCTTGGTCCTTCTCCAAAAGGAATATAAGCAAATTTATGTCTTTTGTTTTTGTTTTCTTCGCAAAATCGCTCTGGATCAAATCTCTCTGGATTGGGATAAATATCAGGATCATTGTGAATTCCAAGAATGCTTGAGAATACAAACACTCCTTTATCTATAACAATATTACTTCCAGGTATTCTGTATGGTAGAGTACACGTTCTATCAATAAGGGGCATTGGAGGGTAAAGTCGCAATGTTTCTGGAAAAGAAAAATAATAATATTGAGTCCAATATTTTTAATTCTCTGGAGGTTGAGTCAATATTCTACAACATAACTTTCTTTCTTGATGCTGCAGCCCATATGGAATGTCTCTAGGCTACAATGTTAATTAATAATATTTACAAAGTGATTAAATACAACAGAAATATTTGTATAAATTAAATTGTCATTCTATATATTACACGTATGTTAATAAATATTTAAGAACATGTTGTAGCTAGTGTGGAAGTGCTACTTCTATATAAAATAAGTATGTTTCATTTTTGAACCAATTTAATGATTATTTGCCGAGTGGTTACTTAGGTAAAACAGTAAATTAATTAATGTTATGAAAAATAATATTCCTACCTTCAAGTAATTAACATAGAATATTTCAAACATCAGTTATATTAATTGCATTAAGTAAAAATTTTAATTTTAACTTCTACTTCTTATTTTTCCTGAAGAACAACAAAGCACATTATACATTACCTGATATAACCATTTTTAAATATTCCGCTTTTTGGAGTGCTGCATAAGACAATTCACCATCAGATTCAGTAACTGATTCCTGGATTTTCAACCTCAATTTATCCTGAATCATTGAATCAAGGGCAAGGTGGTACATAGCATAAACCAATGTAGTGGCTGTTGTTTCAAATCCAGCTGCTAGGAATGTGAAAGCTTGACTGACTATATCTGAAACCAATTTACTTACAATATTACCAATTAAAAATAATTAGATATTAAAAATAATATCTAATAAAATGAAATTTTGATACTCTTACTAAAATCTATAGCAGTCGTGTCATCAGACTTTAATTCATTATCTGCTACTTGGAGAAGTAAGTCCATATAATCATGTCTTATGATTCTATCAGGGTTACTTTTTCGATCTTTAATCACTGAATGAACACAATCTTGAAAGAATGTAACAGCTTCTGGAGTTGATGTTGAAAAAGGAAACCATTTGAACAGGGGTAAATCCACAAATGTAGCTATGAGCTATAAAATATAATATGATAAACATTTTCTTTATTTTGATCTTTTTAAAATTTCTTAGAATTAGGTTTAATAAATAAATTATAATGAAATGGTATAAATAGAAATAAATTGGCAGTTTATAACATCTTCTAATTTATTCAATCTCTTGATTACTCCTATACGCTGCATAGTTATTTCAATAAAATAAGGGAGATTTAGAAATCTCTTCCAAACATTGTCTCTATTACAAGACAATACCCTTCTTTTTATATTATGCTATCTTATTGTAATATATTTTGGAAAATAATTACAAATATTAGTATATATTATTGAAATTATTTACAAATATATACCTAGTAGATGATGTGAAATATAAGTAAAGACAGGAAAATTATGGACGTATGGGAGGCCTCATCTACAAAAACCTTAACTACCTTTTTAAATTACAAGATGCCTCAGTGAATTCTAAAGCACCTTGTAGTTATTTGTCTCTCATATCTCACTGATTTCTTTTGCTCCTCTTTGTTTAGTAAACTCAACTTGTATCCTTGATTGATCTAATTCTTCAAATCCTTGGCAACACCATGGATAGTTCAATGTATCTTTTTATTGTGTAAATATATAACTATTGGCACATGTATCTATTTTTAGTCAAATCACAAAAACAGAAATGTTACAGATTTTAGATTTCATATTACATTCAGCTCAACTAAGATGTTTAACCAACCAATTTTTTCTAATGTGTAATGGGACACAATGTTTTACCTACCTGTAGTTCAATCAAGTTTATTTATGTGAATACAAAAACCACTTTATTAAAGCAGGTAAAAACTTACAAGTGAATTGTATAGAAACGAAATTTCAACCCACCTTTAAAGCTCCTATTTTGGAATATAAGAATGCATGTTTAAGAGTGTTCCTAAATTCTGTATTCGGATTCTTCATTGTATTTGATTCAATTCCAAAGCCAAAAGATGCCACTATATCTGTTGTAAATCTGGCAAATATGTCTTTTATTGGCACAGGACTCCCTGAAACATTTTAATTTTTTTGGATTTATTATTAAAACTGTGTTTCATGAGTGAATTAATTCATAATTTGCATTCCTTTACATCAAAAATTAGTTAAAAACCTGATTTTGAAGCTTCATCAAAATAGTTATCAAATATTTTTGCTTTTTCTTCCACAATTTGGAACATGCTCTTCAATTTACTAGATGAGAACCCTGGAGAGAGTTTGGTTCTTGTCTTTTTCCACCTTTCTCCTTAAAAATAGGAAATATTAAATGATGAAGTGATTGTTTGCCATTTGTAATTGATGACAAGAACAACCCAAAAGGCAAGTAAAAAAGCATAACGCCTTATTAGAATTGTGACCTGATGTTAACAGACTTCAAAAAAATTATTTTCAACATTATTCCAAAATACGCATAATACTGATTCTCTCTCATTTATCCACCTTGGGACCAGACTAAAGACTGTATTAGAAAATGAAATGATTAACTGAACATAGGGTGAAATAATGTCAAAAGAAAATTTATTACACATTTAACTTGAGTACAAAATCAGTAACAAGATAGTGTAAACTATAGGATTGAACAATTATTCTTGTCAACTGTGTTCTATTTCCTGTGCACAGTAATCAGAAGCGAGAAATAGAAGTGATGACCTTTTATGTGACAGGTTCTTTTAAGGTCGGTCAAAACATCTAAAACCAGTATATTTTAATTTAAAAATAAATCATAATTTTTTAATTACTCCTATCATTTAAAACTGATAATTTTTTAGTGAAATAAAAATTTAATCTGTCTTATTCTGATTAATTATGAAAATTATTACATTTTGTACTCATTATTACATTATCACTATTTACTCCATATAGAATTCAAATCATTAACATATATCAGAAATATAAGGTATTTTGAATACCATGGTGACACTGCTTAACTGACCTTTCTTATTAGACTGATCAAACTAACTAGATTTTTGACTTTTTTTTTTAGTAAATTGTGATTATAGTTGTATGGAATGTTATGGAGACAACTCTTAAAGTGCTATCTTTTAAAATTGGGGAGAATTTAAGCGGTGAAGTGAGCAAAGAAAACTGTGTATTGTTTTTGAGTGAACAAAGAAGACATATTGAAAATTAAGTTACAAAAGAACACTCCAAAAATCAACAAAAAAGAAAACTGCAGAAAAATAAGTTACAACTAAAACATAGTGTCCATTACTCAATATGCAACATGAGGCATTGCTTCTGTTTGGCTTGATGACACAAGGACTGTTATGAAACACCCAAAAAAAATTTTATGGTGGAAAAATTCATTACCTATCAAGTTGTTGAATCAAATTTGGCCTTTTTTTATCAAAATTCTCTCAAAGTTGAATGGGCTCTTATGTATTGATTCTCTGAAGGAACTATTTTTCAATAAATTCTAATCTAATATTAAAAACTATCGCCCACGTCAGAAATTTAATGTTGAATAAAATAACAATGATATTGGCCTTGCATTTTTGGACAATTAAAAATGTTATTCAACAAAACAGTGGCAAAACTAAAGAACTCTAGTCAAACTAGTGTCCATTAATTAAATACTATGTTTCAATTTATATGCTGTAATTAGATATTCGTGGTTTTTAATATACCAAAATTAATTAATTTCTGTTAAAATGATTATTTTGATTTAAACAGAATAGATAACATTATGGAATGTTTCCAAATTAATTATATATGCTTTACTAGTGCCTGGTACTTTTGAACTATCTAAACATCGCAAGAAGTATACTAATTTCAAATTTTTTGAATTATTTTAATTTATAATTATACATGAGAAAAACAATGCGTAAGTAAGTGTTAAAATGTAGCAACTGATTAAACACAATTTAAGTTGCTTTACTAAGAATAATTCTTTAATTAATTGCTTTGACAAACCTTTCAAAGAAAATAATGCTTCTCCAAACAAATCATCTGCTTTATTGAGCGTTGTTCCCTTGTCTGTGAAATGCTGGAAATCCTTCAGGAGTATACTTTTAAGTAAATCAAGATCTCTCACCATTAACACTGGTTGATCATACATAAAAAATCCTTTGAAAGGGTAATTCTTTGTTCTGTATAAAAACAAATCACAATTAATTGTGCGATATGAAATTTAACTATAAAAATGTATTTTAAGACTATCACATGAATAACTATCGAAAAAGAATTCAGGAAGTTTTTGTAGCAAAAAATGAATTTTTTTTCTCTGAGGTCACCTTTATTTCCTCAGTATTGATTTCAAATATTAATTAATACAATAAATAAATACCTGTCATAAATGTCTTTGATTTGAAAACCTATATTCTTCTGGAATGTTATAACTTCATTCAGGTTTCCACTAAATGGGAATGGATTGAAGAATGGTATTCCCTTTTTTTCCCAATATTTAAAATTACGTGTGGCATAAAAATATAACAGAAGTGCAATTGAGCAAATCAGAAAGAATGGGACCAGTATTTTGTCAATCAATAATTCTGCAGAATCCATTTTTTCTAAACATAAAAAACACAAAGTAGAATATTAGCATAATCATATTAAAGTATAAAGTACAAAAAGAACAAGAAGACTTGTTTATTTTTTAAATGTTAATACAACTGATATTTGCAAAGAAGTCCAGACAGTTAAGTCTTGATGACATAAAAAGTAATGAAATATTTTGAAGTTATTAATTAAGTATATTAACTTTGTCTTGATAACTAATAACTTTGAGAAATTTTTACTCTGAACACAATATTATTGGGTTTTTTTCCTTGTTAAATGAAGGCAAATCAGATTAAGTTGTTTTTCAATATAAAATTTTTGTAAGGTATTAAGTATTTATAGACATTTCTTTGAACTAAACTTGTACTTGAGCTGATCAATACCAAATACTAAATTTGATGCCGCACATGATCATCGTTGTGGATGTTAATTATTCAGCTATATACACTAATCAGAACTCATTGGGATTGTGAAGAGGTCACCACTTTCGGTTTTGTAGATGTTTTAATTTGAGATAAAGTAAGATATTTTATTGATTTAATGAAATAATTACTGAAATATTCCATATCCTTTGAGAGCAAATTGATCTCTCTCCCTGTATCTATGCCCTGTATTTATCCCCTTTTATCTCCTAGAACTCAATACTTTACTTCTATAAAATTCTAGGATTAATTACGTGGGGAAATAAATCTTTCACTAAATTGCGCTTTGTGAAGATACGTTTCGAAAATATGAATATTTCGAAACAAATTTCTATGTTTCAACGGATAAACGGTATCTATTAGTATTTTAGCCGGATTGATTTTCAATATAAACCTACGAAGTTAATACTGCAGCACAAAATAATATTGATAAAGAGTTTATAGATTTTTAACGGATTTTTCATAAATAATTTGTTAGTAAAAATTGGACTTTTATAACAAGTTTCAGTGTTGGATTAATTAATTAATTGATTAATTGCTAATACTATGATAGTGCGTCGCCCCTGTGAAATCGCATCGTCTTGCGCTACTCTAAAACACGATTTTGAATTTCCACATTTTTTTCGAAATGTCCGCAAAGAAGTAATATTACATATATCGTATAATTTTCAGGTGGCATATACAATTAAGGTGAAAGTTCCAGGCGCTAGACAAGTGTCCATAACCATTTATGAAACATTCAGTAATATTACATATTCTATTTAACATAATGTACTAAAAACCGCGAATTATTAATTATATCGTTTAAACTGAATCAACATATAATTAATAATAAACAGATAGGAAAAGGGTTCTCCAGTTTGATTATAGTTCTTTACTTTAGCGACAGTTTTCACTCTTAATTGTTCGGACGACGAAGTAAATTTCGTCTTGTTCTTTTCTATATTAAATTTGTGACGCACTTGATAATTTCTTTTATCAATTCCATCAGAAATTTAATGAAAATTTATTTAGAAACCCTTGAGAGAGCAGGTCGCTCATGCTTTCTTAATTGTTCATGAGCGACATCTCATTTTAATGAGCTCAAAAATAATATGAGAAATGAAGCAGAGTGTTAAGATTCTTCCGAACAAGATAGCCTAATTTCGTAAACAAAGAAAAGGAAACTTAAAATATTTCACATTGTAGTTAACGGAGCAGTACTCGAGAAGCGTGGTGGTTGATAGTGGAAAACTTTCAATTACGAGCTGAAATATACACTTATATTATGTTTAAGGAAAAATACAAAAGTTAATATTACAAATACGAAACTAATAGAGTTCATGAAAACTTATTCACTCCTCCACTCACCGTCACATTCATATGTTATGTCTGCTTGATACTTTAACTCTTTCTCCTGTGAGCATTGGAGATCCTTCTCCACTCGTCAACTACCGTAAACACAGACTGTGCTCAATCCATTGTACGTGATCTCGGCGAACCCTATAATTTTGTAAGTCAAAGCTTGGAAATGATAAACCAGTATCACAAGCAAATCCACTATATTCCTCGGCCACAAAGAAAGAGTATTTTTCCTCGTTCACTTGTATGTGAAGATTTGTGTTTGTTTAATGAATGCTTGCATGTGAAAGCGTATGTTCCTGCGACTACCCAAGGTTCCCAGCTGTGGCGGTTGCAAAGGTCGACGGGGGACTGTGGGGCGATCGCCCCCCCCCCCCTCTCAGCAATTTGACTTGACTTTGTCGAATACATAAAGGAGCGCTTTCAACTCGTTAAATATTTTTTCGTTTGATAATTTCAAGTGACCCATTTTAGTGCCAAAAATAAAGCATAATATATAAAAATTAATTATAAATGATAAACATGTAACAAACATTTTGAGAATAAAAATGTATAAATAAATAAAGTTCATTCAACTATGTTTTTAATTCTTAATAAAATATATCTTATTATTTGCTAAAAGACTGTTTAAATACGAAAATATTTCTGACCCAAACGTCTCTTTAATACCCACTTTTTGGTTGATTTTGACCCGCGGCAAAAAAAGATTGCCGACCCCTGGTGTAGATGCAACTGTAAAACATGTTGAAAGAACCTGTGACAACAACAGGAGAAAAACACTGTTTTTCATGCCGTAATACAATATCCTGTTTCTGCATATTTTTTCTGATCCTGTGTCATGTTTCGGAGTTATGTTTCCCGCGTAGGGTCAAATTTTGGAATACGATTGGGCACAATTTAATTTGTAATTTTGGAGTGTATGTTGATTTTAGGAGATTGTAGAGATTATGTGTTAAGAGGGAAGATTGACGATGAAGTTAAAAAGCTTATCGAAAGAGAAGGTGCTGATTTATTTAATTTATTGTTGTAATAATTTAGCATAGTTATTAGAAATTTGCGTGTATTTTTTTGCGGATATAGTTCAAGAACCCTCTATTTAGGCAATTGTCTTCATATTAATTTATCAATTAAATTAATTTTGTTGGTGATTTAAAAAAATGTTAAACTATATTGAATTGTTATAATATATTAACGAATATTTGTACATATAAATGTATATTCGATTGAATATGCTTCATGTCCGTTTCCCAACAAATTTATTTCTATATTAATATCCTCTAGCTGAAGAACCGAATTGTCTATTTATGTTAGCTGTTAAATTGGCCCTCGTTACTCTAGTCAAAATGGTCATGGCGTGGCCATGTCATCGCTAATTGGCCATTGGGGGCCATATGAAATAGATGTTGACTCTCAAAATGAATGGCCGTTTGGTGTTAACTGATAGCCACTCAACAGTCATTTTTACGAAAGATAGGTAAATGTCTTCTTTCTTCTAAAAATATTATGTTCAGCACAGTTTTTTACTTCAGGATCTTATTATTGTTAAATTTAATACAATAAAATTTATTGGGTAATAATATGTCATCACGATGGGCAGTAGGATAGGAGTAAAACGGTATGTGGTGAAACAATGATATGCACGTGTTTCTCCCTGCATTCTCCACCAATAACAATGAATGAAAAATACATAAATAAATAAAATTTGTTGTCAAGAGAGAAGTTGCAAACTGCACATGAGCACGTGGAGTTTGCAACTGCTTTTTTAACAATTTACTCATTTATTTAACAAACTAATTTACTCATCAAAAGAAAGCAAGGAACCATCTAATCAATTGCGATAAGGCTAACATGGGTTCTTCGTGTAGGCGCTATTCCCCTATCACGTTGTTCATGTATTTCTCGAAATCCTAAACTCCATTACATATTGATGAAACAATTCCAAATTTTGTTTATTTCCTATCAACTTCTCCCCATCAAAATAATATTCGAAATGACTCGAGCTCAATGTTGAAATATTTTTGCTCTTCTTCCTGATATATATGACAATCCCACAAAGTGTTGTGGTATTTCTTCCCCTTTCCCGCAGCAACGTATTTAAAGTTCCTTTTACCTATCCTGTATATGTATTGTCTAAAATTACCATGACCATTCAGTTATAAATTCCGTAAACATGTAACTATTTTGAAACCATTTTCTGATTTAAATTCTGTATGTTTTCAGTTTTAAATATTTCACTAGTCAGTGAGTAAATATAAGACAAAAGGAACTGTAACTTCCCCATCCAGTATTCCATATTTGGGAAGTGCCGAATGCGTATCGGTGAACGTTTTATCGGAAATAAAAGCTCTGGTGCATTCACTCACGAATGAGCTGATGAGGAGAAAAAGCAGTGAATTCTAGTAATATTGCATCTCCTTTTTGTGTGGACTTCCCTTACATCCTTTGTCTATCGACTTTACTGTGTCTATCTCCGCGGGTCAAAGATCCTCGGCTTCTTTCTGTCCCCCGTGACCCCAAGATGCCTTATCATGTGTTGTTTTTGGAGCATATGAGAATCGTCTCCTTACCGATGAAGTCATGGGTTTTGTTTGTATCACGAACAGAAAGATATGAATTTGGTGAAAATTCAAAACAAATTCCTGCGATTGGAAAGTTATTCACGATTATGTTATAACACCTTTAGATGGACAGTACACAGTATTTATTGTGTAAGTTTTTCAGATCACAATGCTTCAAACCTGTCTGGGGCCTTAGTCTGGTAAAACAGATATTAAACAGCATCATAGAATATGAAATAACATACTTGAATTCACTTGAACCTAGTACAGTAGTGTATCGTTTAATATTTTGATGAAGGTTTGTTATTAGACTTATTCACAATTGAATAATGAAATATTTTCAAGAATTTGGTCGTGCTTGTAAACCAGTGTTCATATTATTTTCATAGGAAAGAAACGGAAAACGAGCTTAAGGAAAAAAGTTGCAAAATGCATAGTAGCCAAAATGTTCATCAGTTCACCAGAAACGTTTGCGAGATAAACATTTCTCAGCTTAAGAAATACGATTAAATTGAGATGAATGTGCATCCTCATTTAAGGTTTTGGTACACCGGTAAAAACCTAAAGAAAATTGAATGTTCTAATTTTCCGTAACCGATTAGTCTATAACAAAATCAAATGGAAATTTTTCAATAGATATGCGAATATATACTGGTGACGAATAATACTTGACAGAAATATTACATTTTCTATAATAATAATAATAATTGCGTCTGCCTGTATATTGAACACATTTAAATTTGACCAAAATAAGTAGAAACAAAGTCCTTCACAAAAAAGTCAATTTAATTATCGGATTATAAAAACTAACAAACAAAATTACTATTTCACAAAACGTTTCCATGTTATCATTAGGTGTACAAGTGCATTACAGAAACGTGGGAGCGCTGCTCATATCATATACATTATGCATAAATTTTCGAATCATTGTATTTTTGTTGTTGTTTCTCAAATTCGCCAGTTAAATGGACATTTTGTGGAGGATTTTGTCTGCTTATTTTGGTCGAATAAAAATTTAATAATGCATAAACATTTACACTGGCTGCTATACTTACTTCGCTAAATCTTCGGTATCGTATGTTCTCTATCAAAACGATGTCTTTCCATCCTAATTTACTGAACCAAGGAAAATTAGTAAGAAAGGCGTATGAAACCTGCAGCGAGGTTGTAATAGAGAACATAAACTAGACATAATAAGCAAAATAAATAAATATCTTTTGAAATATGACGCTATGTCCAGAAATAATTGAATAATAAATATTTACACGTCTTTCTTCAACCAGAAAAATACTATTAGATTTAAATTCTCTCGGTGAACTTATAATTTAATTATGCTAGCTATCTTTTCTACCCCAATACCTACATAGAAACTACATTAACACTCAAAGGTTTCTGTGTTTCTTTCGCAAAGTTTGTCTGTCAATAGGAACTAAACCATCTCTCACGCTGTCTCTCTGTATTTACGATAAAAAGTGCTCCTAGATGATCATCCGCTTATCACGTCTAGTCTTTATAATGATTAAAAGCGGAGTCAAGTGTTCATTATTGTAGGAAAATTTGCTTCAATTGAGACAATTTTAAACACTTATATATCAAATGTAACGTAATGCTTTCTAAAAATACTCCCGGCCCCTCTCATCACGAACCGTTACGTTTCGCTAAGCCCCCCCCCCCATCACCCAGGTAGAGTTTATCAATCTTATGAAGTTCGTATACTATCCTGAGTACATGGTGTACTCTCCAGTTACGTTGAAAGCACGTTTGATGCACAATCCACTTATTTAAAAATAATATTTTGGAAATTTTGATGACTCATTCTGGTCACCAGGTGGATCGATTTCTTTTAGATGAAAATGTTTCTTAAATCATCTTCACCGATGTAATTTTCAGTTTTTTCATCGCTGAAGCTTTCAATATCTTCAACATTCTATTCACCTTCATACGACCGCTGGGGATCCTACGACAAATGCTGAAAAACAAATCTTCATTACAATCTGGATCTCTTTCAGTGATAATGAGGTGTGTTCATATCCTTGGATCTATTTGGACCAAAGAATTTTAATGCAATGATAGATAATGGTTTTATAAAATGTAACTTGCATGTCGATGGACATCTGATTGAAATAGTTACTTTCAATTTTCTTTTGCTGCCTAATTTATCCTTAACCACTCTGAAAAATTGACAACTTCGACATTTTAATGCACCGCTGAGACACGGCAACACTGCACAGAATGGACTATGTACTTGGAAGGCAGTACACGCCTGCTCCCCAACTCCCAGGCGCGCATCAATGAGTCACCTGACTTCATCCGGCGCTGCCAACATTGATCGAATGCATTATGCTACTTAGTTTTGACGACCACTCTCGATTAGTTTCAGGACTAGGTGTGCGCGTTCATTTCACTCTTCTTCTTTCATTTGATTGCTTGATTGGGTGAATGAGTGATCGATCTATTGATAGATCTGCCTTTCCTTTTTCAGCGCATTTTTTCTACGAATTAAATGTAACTGATAGACTGATTCCTTCATTATTTCCTTCTTTTGCTTGGCGAGGGCACCAAGAAAGAAGAGCGCACCGGGAACCTTCCGTTATCCCGACTGGCCAGTCCACCCCTGTTAGGGTTGCTCAGGCTCCGAAAAAAAAAGTTAGTTTTAGGTATGAGAGAAGGATATGTTAATTTCGTAGGTTAAATATTTTTTAATTTTTAGGCACACATATTTTCTATATTTTAAGACATCTCTCTATAGTATAGATAAATGGATATTTTGAAAAAAATTTGAAAAACTTTAATTTTGTGAAAAAATGAATCAAATTTTCTTTCGAAACGATTTTTTTCTGTAACACCACTGCGAGTGTATCATTTAAATTTCATGCTCCAAATAATGTCTTTAATCAATTTTTCAGATGCTTCATTAGACGAAAATTATTACAATGTTTGTGAAATGGTATAAATATTATTTTTCTTTATAAAGTAAATTGTACGTACAATAGAGAAGTCTCTTCAATAGAAATAAGAAAGTATGTGCAAAGTTTTTGCACCACTAGTTTCTTTTTCATATAGGTAGCATAGAGAAAGAAAGTATCGAAATCAAGTAAAAATTCCATCGCAAGTGTTTTACGGAAATGTTCGTTTTCGGTTTCCCTTATTCCGAAACCAATAAATAGGGTTTTAGTCCGACGTCCGACTGTTTGTCGGCACCGGTACTCGCTAAACGGGTTGGGCAATATTATTCATATGTCGTATATATAATTGTTTCTGGTCCATGAATTCTTTTTAACGTTTATAGAAAGGGTACTTTTTATAAATATCAATTTAGATTATCAAAAATCAACGAAATCGGTTTTTCGCGAGAAAGTTTGGAATAGTCGTTGAAAAATAATATCTCACAACCGCACGACGTCACTTTGACAACTTCAGGAGACTTGAGAGCTATAAAGAATTGTCGATGTACCAAGTAGTGGGAGAATACAGCTTTAGAAATGAAAGATGAAATACTGATAAAATTGTTGGAAGAACGAAATCCCCACCCCATTTCTTGGGAAAATAGCTGACAAGACTAGAAGGGTACTACATGAGAGCTCTTCCTGACAAAACACCAAAGAAAAGATTACTGCTGAAGCTAAACAAAAATTGCATCTATAGAATTGAATATTAATGTATTTTAAAGAAGAAAAAGGCTTCCAGGATTGGATGTTTTGTTAGAAGAACCAAATGTTTGGTTTGGTTTTGGGCCAAGTTAATTGATTGTGTTAATTGTGTAATGTGTATCCTAATACTTATATCTATAAGAAAACTGTAAGGAAATTACTTCAAGTACCTTTCTGAGTCATTATTAGAAAATATATAGGAAGGTGTCACTAAAGTAAATATATTGTATGATCTATTTATAATCATGCCTAGTCTAACATCAGGATTTATGAAGGTTGGAAAATTTATTCATATTCATCTATCAAAGATTTTTGTCCGTTCTAATAATTCACCTGAAAATATTTTCTTGAATAATATAATTTATTTCTATGTTACAGAGGGTTCTATCTCAGCCTTAGGCTGATCAATTGTCTTCTTAATGAAAATAAGAGACCTGAACCATTTGCTTGTGCAGTCAGATTATGATATTATTAAATATGTCAACTTGAGAAAACCTCCAAAATTTGTGATGTAAGAACAATTATTCAATATATGAATAGATATAATGTAATTTGTCTTTCTTTTATTTCTGTATACACTTTACCCAATTTTTGGAAGTGTTATTAATAACTAATGTAATTCTTACCTGAATGAAAATTGTAAATGATTAATTTAAATTATTTTTAAAAACATTATTAATTATTTTTAAATGTTCTTTTTCATCAATTGTAAAATTTATTACTTCACGGAGACAGAATACTAGTGGATAGGTGTATTAGCACTGAGCTGCTGTCTAAACTGTGGGATTCATATCCCGATGTGGTCAAGTTTCTGATACCTCCCTTGACGTCCAGTCACTTTTAAAATGAGCTCAAGTTTTGGCTCAGGGTAAATGTAGCAGGAACCTATTTAAATAAAGAGTTAAAAACTTATGACTTCTTGTGGACTACCAATATTGTTATTTTTCGTTAAGAACTCACTTCGATGTGTGTTTAAGCCATTGTCAGGTGATCAAGTAGAAACATAATGAGTTCTTAATGAAAAATAACAATATTAATAATCCATGATAGGTCATAAGTTTTTAACTATTTATTAAAATAGAGTACACAATGGACGTAAATACAAATAGAATAACTGAAGCTTAATTAGTCTCTTTGTTTGCTGCGAACGCTGATCTAATGAGAAATAGCATTTTTTCACTATACGTTCGTGTGTAGTTTTTAAGATCGTTTATTACTATCATATAACGAAATAATCTTATTATTTGAGAGAAACTGATTTCCTGAACAATAATTTTCATTCACAATGTATCATGATCTTGTCTCATAAGGCGCAGTTCATTGATGATGTGAGAGAAGTGATGGGAATTCCAGAATGGATGTTATCTGTTGACAGTCGCAAAACAAAATTGCTTCACAGTGGCGGATGTGTCCAATTCTTGATACATTTCAAAGGTAAGAAATACTTCAGAACCTCAGCTCAGCCTTTTTTCATTATTTTTCACATTTCAGATGAACTGAACCCGTTGAAATGAATATTTACAATCATTATGTATTTATTTAGATTTAGTTGTTTATTTGTGTACATAAACTGTGTTAGGCAAAAATGTAATATTTTGTGCACCTTGAAAAACTATAATATTTTGTGCACCTTGAAAAAATATAATATTTTGTGCACCTTGAACAATCTTTCCATATTTTAATTTCTTCAATTTTTTATATTTATGGCAATTCTTTTGAGTTTGAAAAATTTTCTATCATGGAGAACATTTTAAAATAGGTAAATTCCTAATAAGGGAATTTTTCTTTTTTAGAAGATTATACAAAATAAAGCAAATGAGTCTTCAGTTAACTTACTACAATAACTTATAATATGTTTCAATGCGAAAATATGTCAATGAATGTCACAGTCAACCTTATTTCTAAATTAAATTATTAAATTTGATTGTTAATTTTTATTTCATTGGCATTAATTTACTTTATTCTGAATTATTATAATTTTAATTCAGCGTTCAATAGGAAAAACTAGAAATATTATTAGCTTTGTGAAACTAAATATATGTTTCTTGGGTCAGGTCCTGTGGGTAACAAAATGGAACAAGACTTTAACCGCTTAGTAAACACAGGAGTCCTGTCTACACCAAGTCTATACATTCCTGGTTACGTGCCTCCTCTGAAAAGAAAAACTAAAATACCTTATCGTCTATGTGGTTCTCGAGATCCGGGTGATAGTAAAAGTAAGTAGTAAAGTGCTGTAAGGAGTTGATGATGCTGAAACTAAATATTGTTAGATACAATTAAATATTTTTATAAACAAATCATCATTTTCTAGTCAACAAATCCTAACATTTAAATTTCATTAAATTACAGGATCTCGGAACTCTGCACACTTCCAGTTATCTTCTCCAGAACATTTGTTATTGACATTGGTTGTGATTCTGTATCAAATCTGGTAAAGTTAATTTATGGTAAAATGTGACTTTTTCTCATAAATACTCAATTCATGTGATCTTTTCAATGGTAGAATATATTGTTGTACTGTTTTTTATATATATTTTAATAATTTTTTAATTTAATGTAAGTTTATTTTATTTCAGTTTTCTAAAAATTAAAGGAATTTCTCCATTTGCTATCAATAAAAATGTGCGAATATCATAATCTAGTTTCTCTGGTGTCTCCTTACAAGGTAATACCTCGTAGTTCAGCAAAACATGTGACAATGCAATCTGTAGTATAAGAATTGCCATTCTCTTCCCTGAAAAAAAAATTCATTTTCTTAATGACTGCCTAAATCAATTAATCTGTTTAATTCCAACAATTTTTAAATATAAAATGCAATAACTAACCTATGCACATTCTTGGTCCTTCTCCAAAAGGAATATAAGCAAAAATATGTCTTTTGTTTTTGTTTTCTTCGCAAAATCGCTCTGGATCAAATCTCTCTGGATTGGGATAAATATCAGGATCATTGTGAATTCCAAGAATGCTTGAGAATACAAACACTCCTTTATCTATAACAATATTACTTCCAGGTATTCTGTATGGTAGAGTACACGTTCTATCAATAAGGGGCATTGGAGGGTAAAGTCGCAATGTTTCTGGAAAAGAAAAATAATAATATTGAGTCCAATATTTTTAACTCTCTGGAGATTGAGTCAATATTCACAACATAACTTTCTTTCTTGATGCTGCAGCCCATATGGAATGTCTCTAGGCTACAATGTTAATTAATAATATTTACAAAGTGATTAAATACAACAGAAATATTTGTATAAATTAAATTGTCATTCTATATATTACACGTATGTTAATAAATATTTAAGAACATGTTGTAGCTAGTGTGGAATTGCTACTTCTATATTAAATAAGTTTGTTTCATTTTTGAACCAATTTAATGATTGTTTGCCGAGTGGTTACTTAGGTAAAACAGTAAATTAATTAATGTTATGAAAAATAATATTCCTACCTTCAAGTAATTAACATAGAATATTTCAAACATCAGTTATATTAATTGCATTAAGTAAAAATTTTAATTTTAACTTCTACTTCTTATTTTTCCTGAAGAACAACAAAGCACATTATACATTACCTGATATAACCATTTTTAAATATTCCGCTTTTTGGAGTGCTGCATAAGACAATTCACCATCAGATTCAGTAACTGATTCCTGGATTTCCAACCTCAATTTATCCTGAATCATTGAATCAAGGGCAAGGTGGTACATAGCATAAACCAATGTAGTGGCTGTTGTTTCAAATCCAGCTGCTAGGAATGTGAAAGCTTGACTGACTATATCTGAAACCAATTTACTTACAATATTACCAATTAAAAATAATTAGATATTAAAAATAATATCTAATAAAATGAAATTTTGATACTCTTACTAAAATCTATAGCAGTCGTGTCATCAGACTTTAATTCATTATCTGCTACTTGGAGAAGTAAGTCCATATAATCATGTCTTATGATTCTATCAGGGTTACTTTTTCGATCTTTAATCACTGAATGAACACAATCTTGAAAGAATGTAACAGCTTCTGGAGTTGATGTTGAAAAAGGAAACCATTTGAACAGGGGTAAATCCACAAATGCAGCTATGAACTATAAAACATAATATGATAAACATTTTCTTTATTTTGATCTTTTTAAAATTTCTTGCAATAAGGTTAATAAATAAATTATAATAAAGTGGTATAAATAGAAAAAAATGGCAGTTTATAACATCTTCTAATTTACTCAATCTCTTGATTACTCCTATAAGCTGCATAGTTATTTCAACAAATTAAGGGAGATTTAGAAATCTCTTGCAAACATTGTCTCAATTACAAGACAATACCCTTCTTTTTATATTATGCTATCTTATTGTAATATATTTTGGAAAATAATTACAAATATTAGTATATATTATTGAAATTATTTACAAATATATACCTAGTAGATGATGTGAAATATAAGTAAAGACAGGAAAATTATGGACGTATGGGAGGCCTCATCTACAAAAACCTTAACTACCTTTTTAAATTACAAGATGCCTCAGTGAATTCTAAAGCACCTTGTAGTTATTTGTCTCTCATATCTCACTGATTTCTTTTGCTCCTCTTTGTTTAGTAAACTCAACTTGTATCCTTGATTGATCTAATTCTTCAAATCCTTGGCAACACCATGGATAGTTCAATGTATCTTTTTATTGTGTAAATATATAACTATTGGCACATGTATCTATTTTTAGTCAAATCACAAAAACAGAAATGTTACAGATTTTAGATTTCATATTACATTCAGCTCAACTAAGATGTTTAACCAACCAATTTTTTCTAATGTGTAATGGGACACAATGTTTTACCTACCTGTAGTTCAATCAAGTTTATTTATGTGAATACAAAAACCACTTTATTAAAGCAGGTAAAAACTTACAAGTGAATTGTATAGAAACGAAATTTCAACCCACCTTTAAAGCTCCTATTTTGGAATATAAGAATGCATGTTTAAGAGTGTTCCTAAATTCTGTATTCGGATTCTTCATTGTATTTGATTCAATTCCAAAGCCAAAAGATGCCACTATATCTGTTGTAAATCTGGCAAATATGTCTTTTATTGGCACAGGACTCCCTGAAACATTTTAATTTTTTTGGATTTATTATTAAAACTGTGTTTCATGAGTGAATTAATTCATAATTTGCATTCCTTTACATCAAAAATTAGTTAAAAACCTGATTTTGAAGCTTCATCAAAATAGTTATCAAATATTTTTGCTTTTTCTTCCACAATTTGGAACATGCTCTTCAATTTACTAGATGAGAACCCTGGAGAGAGTTTGGTTCTTGTCTTTTTCCACCTTTCCCCTTAAAAATAGGAAATATTAAATGATGAAGTGATTGTTTGCCATTTGTAATTGATGACAAGAACAACCCAAAAGACAAGTAAAAAAGCATAACGCCTTATTAGAATTGTGACCTGATGTTAACAGACTTCAAAAAAATTAATTTGAACACATAATTCCAATATATGCATAATACTGATTCTCTCTCATTTGTCCACCTTGGGACCAGACTAAAGACTGTATTAGAAAATGAAATGATTAACTGAACATAGGGTGAAATAATGTCAAAAGAAAATTTATTACACATTTAACTTGAGTACAAAATCAGTAACAAGATAGTGTAAACTATAGGATTGAACAATTATTCTTGTCAACTGTGTTCTATTTCCTGTGCACAGTAATCAGAAGCGAGAAATAGAAGTGATGACCTTTTATGTGACAGGTTCTTTTAAGGTCGGTCAAAACATCTAAAACCAGTATATTTTAATTTAAAAATAAATCATAATTTTTTAATTACTCCTATCATTTAAAACTGATAATTTTTTAGTGAAATAAAAATTTAATCTGTCTTATTCTGATTAATGATGAAAATTATTACATTTTGTACTCATTTTTACATTATCACTATTTACTCCATTTATAATTCAAATTATTAACATATATCAGAAATATAAGGTATTTTGAATACCAAGGTGACACTTCTTAACTGCCCTTTCTTGTTTGACTGATCAAAAGACAAGACATCTATAAAAAAGTCTAACAAGATTTTTGACTTGTTTTTGAGTAAATTGTGATTATAGTTGTATGGAATGTTATGGAGACAACTCTTAAAGTGCTATCTTTTAAAATTGGGGAGTATTTAAGCAGTGAAGTGAACAAGAAAACAGTTTATTGTTTTTGAGTGAACAAAGAAAACATATTGAAAATTAAGTTACAAAAGAACACACCAAAAATCAACAGAAAAGAAAACTGCAGAAAAATAAGTTACAACTAAAACATAGTGTCCATTACTCAATATGCAGCATAAGGCATTGATTCTGTTTGGCTTGATGACACAAGGACTGTTATATAACACCCAAAAAAATATTATGATGGAAAAATTCATTACCTATCAAGTTGTTGAATCAAATTTGGGCTTTTTTTAATCAAAATCTTCTCAAAGTTGAATGGGCTTATTCATTGAGTTTATGAAGGAACTATTTTTCAATAAATTCTAATGTAATTCTCACTGATATTGGTATTAAAAACTATCGCCCACGTCAGAAATTTAATATAGAAAAAAACAATAGAATGAAATTAGCATTGTCTTTTTGGACAATTAAAAATGTTATCCAACATAACATTGGCAAAACTATAGAACTCTTGTCAAACTAGTGACCATTAATTAAATACTATATTTCAATTTATATGATGTAATTAGATATTCACGGTTTTTAATATACCAAAATTAATTAATTTCTGTTAAAATGATTATTTTGATTTAAACAGAATAGATAACATTATGGAATGTTTCCTAATTAATAATATATGCTTGACTAGTGATTGGTACATTCATACTATCTAAACATTGCAAGAAGTTTACTAATTTTGAACTTTTTGAATTATTTTATTTTATAACTTTACAAGAAAAAAACAATGCGTAAATAAGTGTTAAAATGTAGCAACTGATTAAAGACAATTTAAGTTGCTTTACTAAGAATAATTCTTTAATTAATTGCTTTGACAAACCTTTCAAAGAAAATAATGCTTCTCCAAGCAAATTGTCTGCTTTAGTGAGAGTTATTCCCTTATCTGTGAAATGCTGGAAATCCTTCAGGAGTATACTTTTAAGTAAATCAAGATCTCTCACCATTAACACTGGTTGATCATACATAAAAAATCCTTTGAAAGGGTAATTCTTTGTTCTGTATTAAAACAAATCACAATTAATTGTGGGATATGAAATTTAACTATAAAAATGTATTTTAAGACTATCACATGAATAACTATCGAAAAAGAATTCAGGAAGATTTTGTAGCAAAAAATGAACATTTTTTCTCTGAGGTCACCTTTATTTCCTCAGTATTGATTTCAAATATTAATTAATACAATGAATAAATACCTGTCATAAATGTCTTTGATTTGAAAACCTATATTCTTCTGGAATGTTATAACTTCATTCAGGTTTCCACTAAATGGGAATGGATTGAAGAATGGTATTCCCTTTTTTTCCCAATATTTAAAATTACGTGTGGCATAAAAATATAACAGAAGTGCAATGAAGCAAATCAGAAAGAATGGGACCAGTATTTTGTCAATCAATAATTCTGCAGAATCCATTTTTTCTAAATATAAAAAACACAAAGTAGAATATTAGCATAATCATATTAAAGTATAAAGTACAAAAAGAACAAGAAGACTTGTTTATTTTTTAAATGTTCATTCAACTGATATTTGCAAAGAAGTCCAGACAGTGAAGTCTTGATGACATAAAAAGTAATGAAATATTTTGAAGTTATTAATTAAGTATATTAACTTTGTCTTGATTGGCCGTGATTGTGATAAACTATCTTGCTCACTCTTTCAATGAAAAAAGGAATTTCAACTACAATTTCTACTGTAGAGTAAATTAGTCCTTCACGTCACATGCGGTTTGCACAGCTTTTTTTGACAATAAATGTATTATCACATATAAATTTAACTACTTTCTACTATTTCCACAGTTGTACTACGTAGGATCCTCAAAACTTCCAATGAAATTTTAACTTCCAGGTCATAATGATTTTGAGAAATATTAGAAATGAAGTAAAGAAAAACATTACAAACTGCAAGAAACAAAGACTGATTACTTCATGTTTCAACCCCTGATAACATGACATTCTACACACGTGTAAGCATATTTATGTACATAATTCATTAAACAAAATGTCTCGTTTAACTGTTGTTTTCATTTATCCAGGCAACACCCCCCACCCCACCCCACCCCACCAATTACTCTGGATAAGCAAGGTTCTACTGTATACTAAATGTGTAATGGTAAAAGTATACGCTATACCCTTATTGATAACTAATAACTTTTACTCTGAACACAATATTATTGGGTTCTTTTCCTTGTTAAATGATAGCAAATCAGATTAAGTAGTTTTTCAATATAAAATATTTGTAAGGTAGTAAATATTTACAGACATTTCTATGAACTAAACTTGTTCTATACTAATTACTAACTTTGATGCCGCACATGATCATCATTGTGCATGTTAATTATTCAGCTCTATACACTAATCAGATCTCATTGGGATTGTGAAGAGGTCACCACTCTCGGTTTTGTAGATGTTTTAATTTGAGATAAAGTAAGATATTTTATTGATTTAATGAAATAATTACTGAAACATTCCATATCCTTTGAGAGCATATTGATCACTCTCCCTGTATTTATGCCACTAGCTACAGAAGAACAAAATAATACAAAGTAGAATATTTACACAAAATTAACTTTTGTGAGGGGAAGAACATAAGCGCTGAATCTTCGCAATGATTAAAAGAAAATAAATGGATTAATCTCGCCGATTTTTATAAAAATCTTCAAATTTACTTCAGATCCAACCACATTTTTAAAATATTATTTTGTGCAAAAAGTTGTTAAAAATTGCTTCTGAGAACTGAGTATTTGAACTTGAGTTTCAAAGGGCTATGTATTTACAATGATTGATTGAGAATTACATTAATGCACTTGTCAATTATCAGTCAAATCTTGAATCTTATTTATGTAAATTTTGGTATTTTTCTTATATTATTCAATATGTAAGTACTAAAGAATATTCTAACAATTATTTTGAAAAAATTAATTATTTGGGATATCTATGATCGTCAATTCATATACTCACTTTTTTTTCAGATCAGGTTTCCTAGGCTTTTTCTTGTATTAAACTACATTGATTTAACGTCGGATACGAAATATATAGCACACAAAAATTTGAAGTCTACTAGAATTTTTTCACTTGTTAACGATCGAGAAGCGACCGGATTTTAATATAACATTTAACTTACTTCTAAAGAAGTTGGCGTCACAAAGCGTTTTTTAGCGTCTTTCTGTTTCGACTGATATAATCAGTTCCCTGACGTTTTGTGAGACAGAACATCAAACGTATTTTACGTCATCAATTCAAGATGAATAAGAAAAATCATAGCACTTATCACATAAAGCGTCTGAAGTGCAATTTTGAATTACATCGACAAGGTCGTAAACCGTAAACGACATAGAAGTTAAGAGGGTAAATGAAAAAACAAAATTGTTTCCATACGGGCCAACGGGTCATAACTATGTAGTATTCGGACGAGCACAATAACAATAACTGAAGCGACAATAATACTTTTGGATTTAATTTTAACAGTGGTGGAAATTTGTACATTGGTTTTGAGCTTATCTGAGAATTCCCCAGAGTTCTCTCCCCGAATCTCTTCTATACATTTATCAACGTTCATTGACTTAATAAAATGTTAAACGTAAAATATTAACGTCGTAGTCTCTTCTTGACCGTCAAAATAATAATATCAATACATTTTTAAGTAGGAGAGAAGACATGAAACAGTTGTAGATCAAATATTCCTGTCCATAAAAATGTTCCGGGAACACCACCGACGAAGTTAGGTCCAGGAACGGTCAAGAGCGGCAAAAATGGTTATCCCCGTTTATCCCCTAGAACTCAATACTTTACTTCTATAAAATTCTAGAATTAATTACGTGGGGAAATAAACCTTTCACAAAGTTGCGCTTTGTGAAGATACGACGTTACGAAAATATGAATATTTCGAAACAAATTTATATGTTTCAACAGATAAACGGTATCTATTAGTATTTTAGCCGGATTGATTTTAAATATAAACCTACGAAGTTAATATTGCAGCACAAAATAATATTGATAAAGAGTTTTTAGATTTTTAATGAATTTTTTATAAATAATTTATTAGTAAAAGATGGACTCTTGTAACAAGTTTCAGTGTTGCATTTATTAATTAATTGATTAATTCCTAATATTATGATAAATAAATTAATTTCCAACACTATGAATTAAAATATATATTTATGAAAATAAAATAAGATTAATATGAGTTTCAGTGTAAACTGAATATATGTAACATATTGAATTTTGTGGACTTTTTAAATAGATTATCGAATAGTCGTAATTTTAAACACAAAAACCTCTGGATAGAAAATTTTAAGAAATTTGGACCTTATTATATATTTTCGAACGCTCTTGACTTAAAAAAACAGTTAGAAATGTAAAATTCTTAATCAGTGTGATACAATATTTACTTAGTAAGCTCCTATTTAAAAACATTCCTTAGTAAAATACTTGTAGATACCGATTATCCGTTGAAAATTTTCAAAACCTCGTATTTTCAGGAAGCGCTATTTTGCGAAATGTCCGCAAAGAAGTAATATTACATATATCGTATAATTTTCAGGTGGCATATACAATTAAGGTGAACGTTCCAGACGCTAGACAAGTGTGCATAACCATTTATAAAACATTCAGTAGTATTACATATTCTATTTAATATAATGTACTAAAAACCGCAAATTATTATTAAATATCGTTTAAACTGAATCAACATATAATTAATAATAAACAGATAGGAAAAGTGTTCTCCAGTTTGATTATAGTTCTTTACTTTAGCGACAGTTATCACCCTTAATTGTTCGGACGACGAAGTAAATTTCGTCTTGTTCTTTTCTATATTAAATTTGTGACGCACTTGATAATTTCTTTTATCAATTCCATCAGAAATTTAATGAAAATTTATTTAGAAACCCTTCAGAGAGCAGGTCGCTCATGCTTTCTTAATTGTTCATGAGCGACATCTCATTTTAATGAGCTCAAAAATAATATGAGAAATGAAGCAGAGTGTTAATATTCTTCCGAAGAAGATAGCCTAATTTCGTAAACAAAGAAAAGGAAACTTAAAATATTTCGCATTGTAGTTAACGGAGCAGTACTCGAGAAGCGTGGTGGTTGATAGTGGAAAACTTTCAATTACGAGCTGAAATATACACTTATATTATGTTTAAGGAAAAATACAAAAGTTAATATTACAAATACGAAACTAATAGAGTTCATGAAAACTTATTCACTCCTCAACTCACCGTCACATTCATATGTTATGTCTGCTTGATACTTTAACTCTTTCTCCTGTGAGCATTGGAGATCCTTCTCCACTCGTCAACTACCGTGAACACAGACTGTGTTCAATCCATTGTACGTGATCTCGGCGAACCCTATAATTTTGTAAGTCAAAGCTTGGAAACGATAAACCAGTATCACAAGCAAATCCACTATATTCCTCGGCCACAAAGAAAGAGTATTTTTCCTTGTTTATTTGTATGTGAAGATTTGTGTTTGTTTAATGAATGCTTGCGTGTGAAAGCGTATGTTAAACATGTAACAAACATTTTGAGAATAAAAATGTATAAATAAATAAAGTTCATTCAACTATGTTTTTAATTCTTAATAAAATATATCTTATTATTTGCTAAAAGACTGTTTAAATACGAAAATATTTCTGACCCAAACGTCTCTTTAATACCCACTTTTTGGTTGATTTTGACCCGCGGCAAAAAAAGATTGCCGACCCCTGGTGTAGATGCAACTGTAAAACATGTTGAAAGAACCTGTGACAACAACAGGAGAAAAACACTGTTTTTCATGCCGTAATACAATATCCTGTTTCTGCATATTTTTTCTGATCCTGTGTCATGTTTCGGAGTTATGTTTCCCGCGTAGGGTCAAATTTTGGAATACGATTGGGCACAATTTAATTTGTAATTTTGGAGTGTATGTTGATTTTAGGAGATTGTAGAGATTATGTGTTAAGAGGGAAGATTGACGATGAAGTTAAAAAGCTTATCGAAAGAGAAGGTGCTGATTTATTTAATTTATTGTTGTAATAATTTAGCATAGTTATTAGAAATTTGCGTGTATTTTTTTGCGGATATAGTTCAAGAACCCTCTATTTAGGCAATTGTCTTCATATTAATTTATCAATTAAATTAATTTTGTTGGTGATTTAAAAAAATGTTAAACTATATTGAATTGTTATAATATATTAACGAATATTTGTACATATAAATGTATATTCGATTGAATATGCTTCATGTCCGTTTCCCAACAAATTTATTTCTATATTAATATCCTCTAGCTGAAGAACCGAATTGTCTATTTATGTTAGCTGTTAAATTGGCCCTCGTTACTCTAGTCAAAATGGTCATGGCGTGGCCATGTCATCGCTAATTGGCCATTGGGGGCCATATGAAATAGATGTTGACTCTCAAAATGAATGGCCGTTTGGTGTTAACTGATAGCCACTCAACAGTCATTTTTACGAAAGATAGGTAAATGTCTTCTTTCTTCTAAAAATATTATGTTCAGCACAGTTTTTTACTTCAGGATCTTATTATTGTTAAATTTAATACAATAAAATTTATTGGGTAATAATATGTCATCACGATGGGCAGTAGGATAGGAGTAAAACGGTATGTGGTGAAACAATGATATGCACGTGTTTCTCCCTGCATTCTCCACCAATAACAATGAATGAAAAATACATAAATAAATAAAATTTGTTGTCAAGAGAGAAGTTGCAAACTGCACATGAGCACGT
>NNCF01136008.1:149275-172800 GCA_002313205.1 Laupala kohalensis | reverse complement strand
AAAAAAATATTTTTTTACAATTGTGCCTGTTTTTTTGCATTATTTTTTAAATTTGTCATAATTAAGTCACTTTTCTTCATTTTAAATCATGAATAGAAACCTAAAATTTCTTGGAACTTATTGTGAATAAAACTAGTACTTTTTGATACTGTCCGAGTGTCAATACTATCCGAGTTAATGGTAGTCGATGGGTCGACCAAATTAAATCTCTCATGATATACCTGTTATTATTTACAATCTGGTACCTTTTTCCTCCTCGGATTTCTTCTCTTTGGGGAGTATTCAAAAAATAAAAGAATGAAAACTAGTTGAATGATTGCAGTTAGAAACGTATTACAATACTTTAGAATAGAAAGTTAACTATCAAAATTTGTTGAAGTAGAAGTATTTATACTGACACTCGAACAAATAAAAATTATGGAGAAGGTTCACTGATCATAGACGAACTTATTAAACTAATATTATCTGACAGTTATTTGCACACAAATACGTTTCCGGAAAATGCGTCCACAAATGGTAAATTCTTTGTCCAAAAATAAAGTACAACAAAATGTCAACCCTTTTAATGAAGTTTTGTTTTAACATTCCAAACAGTCATGACTGTGAAAAGTTAATGCAATGAAGTCGTGCGTTGTAGTGAATAACGTAATAATATTTATAAAGAGTTCTTCCTGATACACATCGTCTCTCTTTCTCTCTGTGTTTGTCCCCACTCCGAAGTCCATCAGTTCTTCTTTTTTTTCTCCCAGCAGCATCCCAGTCTGCAACAGGTCGTATTTCATTGCGCTTCTTATTCACAGTCCGCCGCGACGCTTCATGATGGCGAAGGACCCCCGGCGAAGAGCCATTCGGAGGAAACGGACGCCCTTTCGATACGGAACGCCGCGCCGGGAGCATTATTGACGCCGCTGCCACCAGTTGCATGTCGGGCAGGCGGCAGCGGAGCGGCACTGCGGCGACCTCTTTCCTCGCTCAGGCCAACTATTTGCACTCGTGATTGGAACCTAGAAAGCAAACCTGCGTTTTCGTATCACGTCACTAAGCACTTCTTTTCTTATTTTGAGGAAAGAAACTCTGGTTGATAAAATGAAGGTGATTGGAGACTTTACGAGCGGTGTCACTTAAGAGAAAAACTTCCAGTTTCCAAGATTTCTGTACAAAATACTGTTATCATTGACTTGTTGACGAGTTCAAAAATTCATTTCGTACTTTGGATCATATCTACAACGTCAAAGTCAATGAAGTTCGTTCTCTAGTGGTGCAAAAACATTGCACATACTTTCTCATATACGTTACTCAGTATGCACTAAAGAGCGACCTTAAAGCATTCTATTAGGAGAGGGATGATTTTAACATGTTGCTCTATATTTTGGTCGTCTTCATTTTACCGTATTTAAAAAGTTTATTAAAGAAATAATTTTACTATCATTTATATAAAAGAATCTCTAATAAACAAATTCTGTTCTTTCGTTTTTCGTGGAGATAAGATCAGTAAGATTTATATTATGTTTCAAAAGATATATTTATTAATAAAGATAATTAGGATGTTATTAACGAGACAACAAAGCTAGCAGACCATAATATTCTTATGCAATTTAATTAAAAACTAAATAATTTGAAATTGCAAAATTATAGTAGTAAACATTAATCGTATCTATGATTAATTTCGGTTAAACTGGTGATATTGTTTTATAAAATTAACTTCCTGTTATTTCGTAACGCTCCTTATCTATCTCGTCAAAATAGTTATCTCGTTAATATTATGTTAGTGTCAAAATATATTATTTACAATAATATTATTTTTAACGATTGAAACTGCTATAAAGCTTTGAATTAAAAAATCATGAAAAATTAACAAAAAAAAATTATCACTCATTGCCTTCAAGACAAAGAAACCACGTAATCAAGTTAATTTTTCAAACGATAAGAATTATATAAAATAACTTCCTCACGCATCAAATAATATGCACGAACATACAAATATGACACACAGCATGCTCAAGTTAACAACAACATCCGGTAAAAGGAGCAGTGGACACATCTGATACGTAAGCTTACGCAGCGAAAAGATACAGCGTCACTTGATGAGAGAATGCGAGTACTGCATGGGGGTCGCGTGGGAGGAAGGTTCGCGATACCAAGAGAAACATAAGATGCAGACATTCCTCTGTTCTCCTTTTAAATGTAACACATTAAAATGACACATCTAGAAACATATATTCTTTGGATTCACACCATTGGCAAATTTAAAACTACGCACTTATATAATGTATATGATAAACTATAACTAACATTTAAGTCGGGTTCAAAGCCAATAATTCAACATATTACTGTCTTCTATTATAGATTTGAAAGTAAAATAAATATTCAGAATATTATTTTACTCTACCTCTGCTTCATTCATGTTAAATAATATTCAAGTTTCTTGAAATAGTAAACAAATGTGTAAGTACAGCAGATGGAAATCATTTCAGTGCGTCTATACTATACTTTCAAGCGAAATACTGCTAATGCGGTTGTAATATATACTAATTACACTTTCCATACTTAATATTTTAGCCAAATCTTTGGACCAGTTTTTTTTTTAATATTCAAAAATGTACTTTGACGTTCATGTGAAGTGGCCTTTGTGTTCAAGTAAAGCAAAAATTGAAAGCATGTGCATATGTCAGAAGTAAATTCTACCGTAAATACGAAAAATGAAAGAAAAAAATTTCCATTCGGTCAGGAGTGCTGCGCAGAGACGGACGGACGGATCGAACGGACATCCAGCCAAAAACAACTTTTTCGGAATCTCGCAAAAATCCGCAAAAATCTCGTTTTCGAATTTTTTCACCATTGCAATACTTTCTATATACTACGTATATGAGAAAGTAAAAGCTTGAAATGAGGAAATTGAGAAACATAACGAAACGTATATGCAAAAGAAATATTTTATAAACATTTGATATGTTGAATACAACATTGTAATGGCATTTGTGTTAGTTTGAAGCAAAACAGATAGTTATGATAAACGATGCAAGTTTATTCCCTTGCACAACGAAAGTCAAAAATGTTTGTTAGGTTCGATTACCAAGAGGTGACGTCACCTTTACTGCGGATGACTGCAGTAAGACGTTTAGGCATGGACAACACTAAACGGCTTAATGTGTCTGTAGGAATTTTTTGTTGAAAAAGATATCGTTTTGTGCCAAACAATCGCTGCACTGATGGGCGTAGATTCACATCATAAACGCATATATAGTCTGTATCCTTTATCGTACCGGTACAAAACTGCAAATTGCCAACCCCATTCGCTGTCGTGCAACCCCACACAATCATAGAGCTTGGTTTAAGAACCTTGCGCTTGTAACAGGATGGATCGTTTGCTTCATCCTTCTTCCTAATAACCTTTCGGCCAATATTTCCATATGTAACCTGAAAAATGGATTCATCTGTCCGCAGTATCTTTTTCCATTGAGATGGAGGTCAGCTGAGGCGAGATTTGGCCCACGCAAACCTCCAACGTTTATTCGATGAAGTGAGAAATGACTTACGTCTCGCTTTGTAGAACCACTCCTTTTGATATACCGACGCGTAGATGCTTCGGAAATAGTCTTTCCAAAACTTTGTCTTACCCATGTGACTAGGTCTGCGACTGTTAAATGCTTATTTTTACAAATATGTCGACGAAATAGGCGTACTTATCGATCCGTGAACGTCAGCTTCCTACCGGGAGTATTTCCTGGACAGCTATTTCCAGGTATGGTGTAACGTTTTACAATACTAAACACTGAAGATTGTGTCAAGCGGAATGTTCGGCCAATTTGGCGCTGCGAAATACCATTTTGGTGCTGTTGTATGATTTGATTGTGTACCGCAAGATCCGTAGTTCGTCCCCTTGCCATGCTTCCGCTTAGCACTGATAACGATCGCGAAATGCTTGTCCTTGTAGTCTGTTTGCTTCCTGTGACCTCACTGACTCAGAATTGTGCGCGAAACGACTGGAATATTCTCGTTCTTTCTACTGAACGAATTTTATTGCGAAGCCTTGGGATTCAGCCTTTGTATAAAAGATGGAAATGTTAGTAGGCCTTCCGGTAGATTTCCACCAGCACTCATTTTACAGCGGAATAAACCTGGCATCAGTCTAGTCCCTGAGACATTAATAGAAATCCTATTTCCTTTGCTAAATGTGAAATCAATAACTGCATACATCTGTTTTGTATTATATAATACATATTTGAAAACTTCAAATTTTCATTGAAAACATTATACCAATAACCTTCAAATCAGGTTTTATGTTTTTGCTAAATAGTTAAAGTATGCCTCAGAAATAAAGCTTTTGCTCAAATTAATAGTATTTTACAGCATTGCTGTTTTATTCCTGGAGATAGAAATAGGCTTTTAATAATACTAAACAATTGTACGGAATGTGTTGACCTTCTAGAGCAAGTTCAAGAAACTTAATATTAATAAATAAAGCAACCATCTCGTTCACGGAGGTAACAAAAGTGAATATTGATTTTTCGATTGTTAGCTGAAGTGTAGGGATTCCCACCAGTTAGAGAGAAAGCTATCTTATGTACCAAAAGATTCAATATCTCCCATGAACCAATTTGTTCTTTCGAAATAATCGTAGAGTTTAGGAATTTTTCAATGTGGACGAATAATAATATCCAGTATTGGATTAATTAGACATAAACGCTCGGACAATTAAACACTGGAGGTTATTTTACCTTGAAATTATTTTATTTGTTTATATACTACTATCACCTGACGATGACTGTAAGCAATTTTTGAAACGTCGTGAAGTTCAATATGAAATATTCAACGTTCAAGGTTGTACTAAATATTTTTATTAAATAATAATAGTAGACGAGAACAATATCAATTCTAGAGGAAATGTATATCTTAAATTGATTAAGACATAAATAATATATAAGCTTAGATTTTCCAACAAAAATAGGAAAATACTGCCCCTCTTCCAATCGTTGAGCTGTTTTCTGTTGCAGCTCGTGGCTTCGGCATGCGAGTAGTCGGCGGCAAGACTGGAAACGACGGTCGACTCTTCGCATATATCGTTTGGACGGTGCCTGGTGGACCAGCAGAAAAAGGAGGCTTACAGCAAGGAGATAAGGTAAGTATTGACAAAAATTGGTACGAGTATTATTGGGTTTGAATTCGGACTAAGTTAGGCGATTTGAATTTGGAACGTTAAAATACCAATCCAGAACAGAGTGACATACCCGGCATTGATTAAGAGGAATAGGATTTTTTACGTCAATTTGTCTTAGGGATAATGTAACACATCAGAATATTAGGAAGAATATCACAGCTTAGAAAAGAACTAAATGTAATAGGCTGACTTAAGAATACGTACGTACGTATCAGTTCAGGGTGGAAAGTACGAGTATTTCATACCTTCCAACACAGTTCCCAGAGAAAGTCAGGCGTCAACACTTTGAAAGTAGTATGTTGTAGACTTGGGACCTTTGACGCTCATGATTTTATCGAATTCTTCAGTTGTCGAGGAAATAATTTGGACCAAAACGTAGCAACTATATAATTAAAATTTAATCTTTATAACTTCTCGTTTCCGTTCTTTTTCTCCTAGAACATATTTTGCCACAACGCTATAATACATTCTTAGGGTCTGATAGTGACTGATATTTGCTCGAAAGAGGTCTTGCCTAAAAGGAAAACACAAAGCGGAAACGAGATGTCAAAAAGATTTAATTTTAATTCGAATTCCGTTTACTCCTAACCAGAAGTAAGAAAAAACACTATATGATGTATGTTTAAATCGGATTGTATTATCGTGTACTTGTTTTAATTTTGTATATATGAATGGAGGTGACTGAAAAAATTGAGAGAAGGAGATAGGTATGTTTTGTAAAGCAGTTTGAATGATTTTCTCTACGTTAGACCTAAATTGTGATCTTTCCAGAATGGGTGTGTTTCCTCCGCGACGCCGTAGCATGATTTTGTCGTCGAATATTCTCGCGGCGTAAGCGTGTGAATGCCACCTATGTGCTTGACTGCAGGTGCTGGAGTGGGATGGCGTTCCCCTGACCGACCGCAGCTTTGAGGAAGTATGTGCTGTGATGGATCGCGCCGGAGAGGTGGTGGAACTCGTGGTGGAGCATGCCACTGATCTGTGAGTCCAACGTGTTGAGGCAACCGCTCATGGCAACGCTGCGACAACCTTCATGTAGACATCAGCTTTCCAAAACGTATTCCATGAAAGAGGGACGAATCGGTCGCAATGACATTGGGCGTGTGCTATCTACGAAGATTAAAAAAATTTAATACACATATTTCCTCTCTTATATCTTGTGAAAATTAAAAAAAGAAACATGTGTGAACGACATTAAAAACATTTGTGACTTTGATGAAACCGCATCATGTCTAGGATTTCTATTTTTTTTATCATTCTAGTCCTGAAGTATAGGGAATGATGATACAACTGAAGAAGTTTTCAGTTTATTAATTTTAATGAAAGAGTCTCATAGAAAATCTTGCTGAAGAATATACACAAAAAAGATATGAGAAAACTGAAACTGTCATGTTAAATTACATCTTTACTTTCATGATTTGTCATGTTTTTGCAGTTTAAAAAATTACTTCAACTCAACACAATAATTCCAAATTAGAATTGTTGTTGAATGAGATTCTCCATCGGGGTTATGAATGTAGAAGAATCTTTATAGAAGTTGTATTGCAGAGTATATTTTTTTCTGTCTCTTCAAGAATTATTTCTCAAATGTTTCTTGAATACTTTTATACATTGTTAAACGAAAATTTGTTGTTTGTTTACAATTTGGTTGTTATTCGCTAGTTTTCGAATAGAAGACAAGAAATATTAAACCTCAAGTTCCATCTTTTGCCACGCCTTTTCTTCACTAATGTTTAGGCGCATGTGTGATCTGCTGGACGAGCCCAGTGCCTTGATGACAGCATCTCGAAAGGCGAGTGAGAACCTAGGCATGCAACTCGGTAAGTGATGATTTTGTTCTCTAAATTCTATTCAGCTATTTTATGTTCCATTTTATTTAATTTTATAAAATGTAATATCTAAACATCATGCATGGGTTATATTACTTTATTATGGTATGTTAGGGTACTCTGGTACTGATACCTAAAGATAAAGAGAGGAAAATCTGTCAGAAAACCATGGGAATGGATGGAGTAGGTATAGTCCCCAATCCCCGATGGGAGAGATCCCTGAAGATAAACCCGGACTTCTAAGGGGGGAATGGGTAACGGGCCAGCTCGTTATTACTTGTAAAGCACAGTAGGAATCGATCATAATTAGACCAAACCGGACTTTGATTTAGTCGAAGACCCCGCGTTATGAGGAGTAAAATCAATTTCTGATAATAGACTGTTAATAGTCTTGGAATTTCCTAACATTATTGCTAACCGGGAAGCTACGACAGTTCTCACAGCAAATCTGAAACCAAATTTTGTGATCTTAATAGAAATTAGAGGGGTAGGATTTTGGCAGATTAGACTAAAAGATTTCATCTTCTACTACAGGGATACAAGTACTCGATCTGGATTACCTGGAACTGACTTTTTAGTTAGTAAGAAATTAATACGTAATACTTTAAATTTGGAATCCTAGTCTAAAAGGGTATGCAAAATGAGCTGTTAACAAGTACAATTCTTTTACTCTCATAAATGTTAATATCCTCACATATACCGCAGATAATGATCTTCAACATTTTTCACGATCCTACAACAGACTGAATAAAAAATTTCTAGGAGATATATTTTAATAATTTAAGATATCTGAATGCCCGAATGAAGAGAATACGTAGTGCAATGCAACATGACCTTCGACGCAACATGATTTTACCAATAGTATTTCAGAATAATGATGTGGATTAATCACATCGAATAATGTGGTTGTTGTGAATTCTCAATTTTAGCATAAACCTTTTCATTATGTCACATGAATTAATTAATACACATACAATAATATTGTGTACTGAATAGATAATAAAAGGGAACTTATAAAAAATGTGAGGACATTCAGAAGCCATTTTCTGTGAAAAATAATTAAAAACTTAACTGAACTTAGATTATACAAATTATCGGTACACGTACGTAGGAATGAAACACTTCAAGTATCCTATTATTTTAAAGCAATGTTAGCTTTGTAAATAATACAAAATACTCCCAACTCGAATTATACGAATGAAGAATGGTTCTACATTCTTTAATTTGTTAATAATCGTGAAACCACTTAAACTAGTCTTAATCAAAATTTTATAGAAAACTAAGGATGTGTTGTACTATAAGAAAACAATAATAAAAACCATCGAATTATTTATGGACATTAATGTACATATCTTTCCAAAACTCAATACACGAGTAAAATTCTCTAACAATATGTCTGGTTTCAACTTGGCTCGATTGAAGCGTAGTTGGAGTTCAAATGATTACAATATTTTATTTTTTCCATTTATTTTGACATTTCCTTATGCAGCATTTTGCTTTACCTTCTTGAACTTTATCTTACTTGTAGACCTCTCACACTCCGTTATAACAAAATATGTGATAATTTGTTCCAGCTCTATTTCATGTACAAAGGTGACTTCTAATAACACCTTAATTTAACCTGTCTCTGTTTTACTTATATTATATATCAAATTATGATAATTCAACGATTTGAATCTTCTTTTGGTCCATAATCAAGGATACAGGAAGCTATTCCTTTCTCTCTTCATTTCCCATAGAGAAGGACTAGTTATCTGCTTCGACATCCCTGCTGTGGAGGGATGATGACCGAAATGGAGAGTGTAAACGTTTAATTGTGATAATATAGTCTATTCCGTAGTTACTTGTCAAATTAAAACTGATGGTTGATGTTTCAGTGCACGTAAATTGTTGCTATCGATAACTCGTTATGTTAATTTATTGACCCCGATTTTCTGTTCAAATTTGTTGTAATCGTTAAACCATTGTTTACTTTTTAATGTTTAGTTTTAAATTCTGCTTTTATTTTTTCCTACAAATATTTTTATATGTATGAATTATTTTTACTTCAGTTTTCATTTATTGAAAATTAACCTCTGATTACTTTCTTTTGTTCACAGAGTCGGATGAAAAGGCGCCAACTTCACCCACGCGAAGGAAGCTGCCCAAAACACCGGTATAAACCACGAGCCTTCACGTCCTTGGTCTTTGGCCCATGCATTGCTTGGATACCACCTTGTATATTTATGTTATGTTTCTTGAATGTGAGGTTTTGCTTGTATGAGGCTTATTCTTTCTGAGAGTGAGTACCACATGGGAGTGTTCACCAAAGATCACAGCGCGATGTTTGTATGTTTTATGTCTCGGTGAGTGTTAGCGGTACGAGACTTCTCAGACCCACTACAGTAGATGCAGTACATTTATGTGCTCAATTGATGTTTCAATATTTGCCCGAATATAAGGAGAAATTATTCAAAATGAATTTGTTTTTTTAACCATGTAATTTACCTACATTTTGTGTTATAACAGTTGGAATATAATCGTCAGTTCCAAACAAAAGAAATATTATTAGATTTCAAATATTATCGACAACGTTTGGATGTTTTATACATCTTAGTTACTATAGTCAACTTTATATATATAAAATTAAAATCATGAAGAACGAATTTTGTACAAGATTCTGTGATTTTAATACCTCGTATTGTAAGAAATTGCCATTCAAATTTAATTTCACTCTGACAGTGATACTTGGAGTTATGTAAAAAAATTTCATCTTTAATTGAGGAGACTATATTTCAACTGTTTTATTAAATTATTAAATGATATTTCTTTCTTTCTTTCTTTCTTCTATTTTGTGTTTCTTTCTTTGCCAATCTAAATAAGAGAACTGCCATTTTATCGAGTCAATAGGTCATTAATATACTCATCGGTTGACTGTAATTTTTTCTCATATTTTCCATAGAGAACTTTATATTCAGGCAAATAAGTCCTAAATGTCTTCTTTAAAGTTTGAATCTTTTTACAAATTAATTCGCTAATACATGGTTGTTGTGAATTGTGCTGGCATTGAGGGAATGTGTTTATGTGACTAATGGCATTCATGTGTGCATTATGCTTAAGGAATGATGTGCTGAATGTAGGGGAAATCGAACATGATCCTGTTAATACCAACGCGCTGATATTCTAGATGTGCGCGTTGTTTTCCCACTGGTCACACTGTCCACAAGTCACACGTCAAAAAAAATTAACAATAGATGTTGTACGTTGTCATCCCAAGATGTATTTTGTTCAAATCTCATGTTTATTATTTTGTTTAAAATCCCTGGTGTTAAGCAGTGTTTTATGTGAAAATAGAAATTATATCGAAAAAGTAAATTGTAATTCCAATTTCTTTACCGGATTCTCTACCTCAGCTCAGATTCTGCCGCGTAGGTGTATATTATTGCACATTGCGGACCTATTTACAGATTGATAATAATATCAAAGATAATACATGATGAAATAATTCCAGAAATATGAAGAACGCATATTTTTATAAAAGAATCCGAATCGAAAGAATATGCTTATATTTATACTAACTTGACTGATGATAGTACCTTTCGTACATTATCGAGGAATAATTCAATATTTGTCATATGATTACACTCAGATTTAACACTTCTTGATACAGGAAAAATTTTATAATTACAACACTATCACTGTAAAAATATCAAGTCCTGCTAGTTGTCACCGCCATTTCTTGTTTACAATAACATCACGTAATGGAAACGGAGTACAAACTGTGAATAATCAAGACAGCATACACAATTAGCTTGGGACGTGAAAGAAATGTAATTTCCAAATCACTTACTAACAAATCTTCCAATCCCGCTGCTGCAACTTCAGGGCTAGGTCAAAACGGCTGCAGCGAGTTTAACTTTCAAACGCTTGGAATGGCCGCAGGTTACTGAGCCAATGGCGAACCAATTTGCTTTTCTGACCGAGGGAATGTCTGAGAGCATTGCCGCTTTCTCCAAAGAGACAGAGCTCCGTCTGGCGTGAGACTTACGCATCCTCTGCCTTTCGCCTGATTCCTCTTTTTTCTCTGAGTGTTGTATACCTTGCGCCTTGAGCGCACGTGCAAAGGTCTCGTTTAATGTCCGACCATGGTTCCTTCAGCCGTGGTCTGCTCTTGCGTCCTCGTGATCAGGAACTCCTCTGGCATAGCAGGGTCTAGCAAAGCTTCGGATATGGAACAATTCAAACGTAACCCGCAGTTCGGCTTCCGTCAATAAAAAACCTGTAGCGATTTTCGTTGTGAAACGCCAGTCTAGGGGATCACTGAAACTAAAGATTAAAATATCGACAGTAACACATTCTGAAAGTACTGTAGAACAATACAACTCTTTCAAGTATATTTGACTATTTTCATATTAACTTATTGCTTTGACTGTGCTTGTTTTTACATAGTATCTTCTATTAATGGCTTATTGTTTTTTTTATGTATTGAAGACTAAATCCATTTCCAAATATTTTACCAAAAACTTCATCTTAGAGCATGCTGAATAAATACACAACGTTATGTCGACCCGAAAGAAATCATTATGCACTCGTTTCGCTCAACCATTGATTTAATGATTTTTAACTTTATGCACTTGTATTTTTGTCTTTTTCTTTTTGTACATACAAATATCTTCTCAACTAGACTTATTTTGCTTCTTTACATGTTAGACACGCTCACTTACATGAATACTCTTCGTAGGAAACATAATGACTCGTCTTATTTATTATGTATAGACTGATTCTTATATATTCTTCTAATACGTTTAAACGAAGCGTCATATTTCGGTCCGTCGTTTCTACCGGAGAGGTGTAAGCTAGAGCATGTCAGAAGCGTTCCTCTGCAGGGACCACCATGAATTCACCCCTTGTGTTAATATTCTCTGTGATATGCGTATGTTAATGTTTTGTATCTTTACTTGTTGAACGTTTCATAGGTGTGAAAATATAATAGAGTACTTTTCAAATGAAAGTGGAATGCTTCCGTACAATCAATTGTAGACCGAAGATTTTAGATTTTCGTAGAGCAATTAGAACTGACAATGAGTAATTTACCGAAGCTATGCCTCAAGCTTTTTTAAACGGAAGATCACCGTGTCCTTGAGAACAGGGTCGAACAATCACGCAAGGAAAAAGCTTTCAAACAATTCAACAATTGCTTACAGCCTTCCCGCGGTCATTTCAGTCAAGACTGAATGCTGATTATACTGTGGTAGTAGTCATAGGAATGTTTACATATTTTACTGTCTATAACTGTTGAGGGACCATACCACATGATTTCTTACAATGACGAACGAGCTTCTTGTTATGAGCGTGACGGGGATTGAAGGAGAGGGGAATAATTATTTTTGAAGTTATGGACACCTGAAGAAGCTAATTCTATTTTCCTATTCTCCTAAATAAAAAGGCAAATCGGTTATAAATGATATGGAGACTGGAAACCGTGGGCTTTAGGCTGTGGCTACTGTAGATGCGTATTAAGGCCCCAATCCATTCAAAAGGCTCTTTTTCCCACTAAAACTTCGGCATATCGGTACGCGTTGCTCCACCTTATTTGAATGATTTGTGTATCTATCGTCTTTCCGTGGGTTTCTTCATGTTATTAGTCTTATTCTTGTCTTAAAACAGATTTCAAGGCACAATTTGGTCAATCTCTTGTGAAAAGAAACATAATTACGTGGAATAAAAAATTACTAATATAATAACTACGTCTAAGTATTGATCTTATATCCTGTTCTCAGGAATATCTATATTTATCTAGACACACTCTTGCTGTGTGTTGACGAAGCGCACAAATCCCTTTAAATAACAAAAGCTAAATTATGTGGATAAATAGAAATAAAAATTCCATATAAATCATTTCTTTAACAATTGACGAATTTCTTATTTTGCTAAAAAGTAATTTTATAAATGGAGAAACTAGACTTCATGACATACTACGAAAGTTAAATGAATAATATTTGGTTAATCGTTGTATTAGAACGATTTGATATTAGCTAGTGAATGATTGTACCAAAGACCGCCATTTCACGATAATAGATAACTGCTGTCATATTTGCTCGAGTACAAGGCCAAAAAAGAGTAATATGTTCTATGCAGTTTTATATTTATATACATCGTCACCAGAAAAGACTGTAAAAAGTAGCAAGAGAGAAACCAATTTGTGTCCAGCGTCTGAAACATTGTATAGATTGCTAATCCACCCAGGTAGGTAGATTTAATGTATGCAAGTGTTAGTGTTGATTGAATAATTATTGGTGCAGTATATTATATTTATGAGTTCTACGCTAATTAGTTGTCAGACGGGACAGTGGTTTTCAGGAAGACGACGGAGTCTTGAGTAGTTTCACATTTCACAGCATGTAGAATACGGAGATGCTGAGTACTGCATAGTTGATGTAATTTAAAAGTATATTTTGTACGTGTAAAATAAAAAATATCGGCCTATATATTTATCAGATGTTAAGAGTTCTATATTATCTGTTATGTATACTGTCTTCTATGAAATATATAGATGTTTTCTTCATATAACTCACAACATACGAACCTGATATATATTTTCTATACAAGTAATGTTTAACATTGTTATTATTGAATACTATTTTGGAAGCCCATTTTTATTTATTTATTTTCTATTTATATTTTTGTACTGAACATATCATTTTTCTTTAAATATCATATAATTATTATAATAACTACATTCACTACTCTCGGATCCGCTTTTGGCATATTCTGTATTGTGCAATGTTTAACAATGTAGCTGAGGGTGGTTAAAATAATAGATTGTGTGGACTTTAAAATGTCAAAGCTAAACGTGATGGTGTTCCCCACAGACAGCTTTACTCCGTTGTAGATTATCTATGAGATCAGATCCGGACTCGAGTCTTGGGGCGCCTACAATGTTACAAGGAGCTCGAAGACACATCACTGTCCCTTTGAGAGCCATCAGTTGAAATTTAACTGTGTTGATGAATTAAGTTAATTTTATTCGTGATATTTACTGCAGTATCTTACAAACAAAAGTTGTGAGAAAATTTCAAACAAATTTTTTTTACAAACGAGTTACAATTGATTTTTTAACCTTTTATTTCGGTCTTAAGTTTTCAGGAATGATGGCTTCTCTTCTCTGTCGTAGTAGGAGAAGCACAAATAATTTCTAAATTCTTTAATTTTTTTTCTTAATTCAATAGCAAATGCATTTTCTAATATTCTTTATGGACATTTTTCTTAGATACGTGTTAAAAGTGTAGATATGAAAATCCTCTTTTCCTTTGAGTGTTGACATGTTTGCCGTGCGACATATATCCTTTTAATATGATTATTTTTCAGAATCTTATCCGGATCTGGTCATTGTGAATCCAGTGTGTAGTATACCTTGGTGTTAGTATCAAAACTTGTTGTTACACGTGATATTTAAGTAGTAACCCAAGAAAGATATATACTGATTAACGTCTCATTATTATTCTTTATAATATTTAAATGAATATTTCTCTATTGATTAGAAGAGAAATTAAATGTTATGTTTAAAGACAAAAACTCATCTATCAATGAATTAAATGTGTAACAACAGTATAAATTTGTTTTACTTTATTTTTGTGATGTAATACTAGAACACACAATAAAGCAAGTTATTCTCGTCGCAAATTGAAATATTTTTGAGAGAAAAATTCTCCCAAATTCCAATGTCCCGTCTGGCACAGATTAGTTTGTCCAAGCGTTTAAGTTCTGTTCTGAACTTTTTTGTTTCTTTATTAATCTTTAATATTTTTCGTAAAACAGCACATAATTTATTTCATTTAATTTTGTTTCATTTCTCCCAGTGGTTTCTTGATCTTTTGCTTTTTCGTTTGAAACTCTTCACTTGCGATATGATAGTGAAGTACACTTGGTTCACGAAGCACATTCGGTTTTGCGAGTTTAATATGAACACTCGCCATTATCAGTAAAAGCTTCTTTTGTAAATAGTGATTGTAGTCTGCAGTGTGTTGATGGTTTAAGCCTTCGCACAAGCACTTAGAAAAGTCTCCTGTACGTGGATCATCAGTTGGACTTGCATTGTTCAATGTTATTTGTAAAAGTAGCTCACCTTTCTTATTTTCAATAGTATGTTAGATTGCTTTACCTTTATGTTTAATGTCTACGATGTTTAGTGCATGAAGCATGCAGCATTTGTTCCATTATTTTTCTCTAGCATGCTTGAGAATTTTTAACGTGCCAGTCCTTTCCTCCAGTTCCTAGCTGTAACAAAAGATCGAGAATATCTAAATGAATACATTGTGAATCGCAGAAAAATCGCAGTGATGCCCCAGGCATATTTTACAATGAATACAGTAGATACACTCAATAAAGACATATTGAGCAGAAAGAGATATGGTGTATTATTTGAATGCTTTTGCAAATTCAAAGAAAGTTTTCGTAGACATAATTCCACCTATTTTTTTTGTTTCAATTTATATAGTCCTATTTAAAAGCAGCCCAGTAACATAAAATAATTAAACTCTTACATGTTCTCTCTACTACACTCATTGTAAAACTTTGCCTGCTGTAGGTATTGTGAGAGAAAAAAGCATGTATGTAACTGTTTTTTCTCTCTCTCATGAATGTAATGGATCAAAATAGATTGATATGGCGTAATAATGGGCACTCCGCTGACGTAAGCCAAGGTGATCGATACCTACAATCAAAACCACACAATGACAATGAGTTAATAATAGTTCACAACATAAACTGTCATCTTTTCAGAAGGGTTTGTTCCCCCTTATTTTTTGCGCAAATGACACTACTGCTTCCTGGTGGTGCTATTCCCCAAAAATATGTGAGCCAACCTAACTTGTATTACATTATGTATCAAAATTTATTCTTCCCTAGTAGTTACATTCTGTAGATTGTCGACAAATATATACAAGATAATCTTCTAAAATGCTGGGAAAAAGTGAAAACTTAAAAAAAACTAGTTTTATTGAAACAAGTCTCTTACAATCCACTAAAACTCTTTGGTCTAAACAATGAAAGTAGGTATTACTGGCGGAACTAGTCTGTAAACTAAATTAACCTACCTACTCAGAACACTGTATCACACCAATAATTAATTCTTTCGAAAAGTGTGAAATTTCTTCTCTCAATTCCTCATTTGATTCGCGCAGAGTGCATTCGTATGGGTTTTGTACAAGGTTTTCTTGGCTACCAAGTTCTAAGTTCAGTTACAGAGACGNTATATATATATATATATATATATATATATATATATATATATATATATATATATATATATATATACACTCTTATCTATAATCATCTTCGTAATCAGGCGTTGAAGGAAACTAAAATAATACTTTATTATTGCTTATAAGAGTAGTTACTTAAGTAGTATTTTTATCAAAACTATTCAAATTTGTTCGCACGATGCTACTTTATTGTAGAAGGTTCCTTAGTTGAAGAAATATCTTCATTAACTATTTTTATCAAAAGTCACAACTTAATGAAACTATTTTACAATTTACTTCTACAATCTGATGACATCTAATCCATTATGTTGATTTGTTTTCGCGTATCATAAAACCCGAATTTCCTGATGGCAAAAGCACAGGTAGCCAACGGGATTGCTATAGTTTTATGTGATATTTGTTAAAGATACTTGTCACCAAATCGACAATAGTGTGATGTGTGAGTTAAATCAATTGCAAAAGAATAAAATACATGATTGGTCGAATTTAAAAACGTATAAGAGATACATCTACGAAGTAAAGTGTGTTTTTGATAATTTAATGTCCCCTGAGAGTTACACTGAAGGGAAAGCGACTGCACTTAGACATTGCAACGAGCTGCAGGGTGGAGATGGATATGAGGCGAAAGGGCAATGCAGAAGGGTTAGATGCTAGATACAAAACAAAACTCGAGGGTTAGAGCGGGGTGCGAAATAATGTGGTGGAGATTGATGGAGGACAATATTGGCGATGCAAGGAGGGCCCATTACCCAAAATCAAATGTGAAAAGAAGTCGATAGGGGACGAAGAGGTGCAATGCAAGGCAAATAGGTAAAGCGGTCGCGAAAGTAAAGCAGGGCAGCTGAGGACGGGCGCACATCGGCGCGCCCTGTGCAGGAGCAGATCGCCCGTGAGAAGCAGGTGAGCGGACGCGTGCAGCTGCAGGTCTTCTACCACGACGAGAAGCAGGAGCTGGTGGTTTCTGTGCTGGCGGCAGACGACTTGGCACCGCGCGAGGACACAGGTTTCGGGACTCTGCCCGAGGCCTACCTCAAGCTGCGCCTTTTGCCAATCATGTGAGTTCCTGAAAACATTGCTTGTCTTTGCGCGTATGTCTAAAAAGCCTCGTCTTCCTTTCTGATTCTACCTTGTCCCCCCACGTTGCTTCAGATTTCTCACGTGTTAATTGATCATCTTTCCTGACCCTGTTATTAATTAATCTCACAAAAATCTCAATTCGTTTTGAAAGAGGTTTCTGTTCTTCAAAGACGGTGTTAAAAATACGAAACTACTGGTATGATCACAAAGGTATTTTGCTATTGTATAGGTAAACGGAATGTTCTTGTCTGCTTGATGTACTGCTTTTATGCAATACTAATTCATAAATATTCGATTAATTAGTTTTTTTAAATTTGCTTCGTGTAAACTGTACACACATTTATAAAAATATTAGCATTGACAAAACAATCAGGGTAAACATAATATGTATGCACGATGGACGAATCAAGATCATAAAAGTAATTTAAGCAGTATCTTAAACGGATGAGATTCCTCATTCGGTTTGTAGACGGTGACGAAAGATATCTATCGAACTAGCGGGTTAAATCTTTCTTTTATATGATACATCGCACTTCCATTAAATGTACACTTTTTCATTTACAAAACAAAGTGAATGTATTTTAATGAGCAGCACACGTCTACCACATCTATCAACTTACCCTCCTCCGCGGGAATTAAAAATATACAGGAACACCGAAGTTGGTTGCATGACGAGAGACGAGGATAACTCATGAAAGACTCGTCTTTGCGTGGGCTCGTTCACCTCCTCTGACGGGGCCGGAGATATTTCATCAGCAACGTGCCGAGGGTGAGAGAGACCGGCTTATGGGGGATGGGAGCGTTTACCGAGGGATCAGAGAGCGTGCGATGCGGGGTGCGGGACACAAGGACGGGTCGGGGAGAGCGGTGACAAAGAGCGGGGAGCCGAGGGGAGAAAAGTGCAAGAACCGCTCTGCGATGAGTGCTCCGTCAACGAGAGAGAAAGGGTGAGAATGCCACCATTAAAAAAGGAGCCTTCGTTACTCAGACACAATCGTTCGTGAAGTTTCTGCTAAGGTTCCTTTTTTCTTCCTACTTCTCCAAAATATTGGGACACATGGTTATTTATTTAAGACTGAATATTTATTAGAATTATAACATTTATCTAGTAAGTGGGAGACTAATACAAATATGGTCACCTTTCGAAAGGATTAATTGAATATCTTTTCAAAAAAAGGCGTTATTGGTAACGTACGTCTTGAGTAAAAATTTGATAAAAGCAAAAGTCGTTTCCTTTCAAACTATTTCTCTGAGACACCGAAAATTCATTGTGGTTTTTTACTCACGAATTACATATATCAAAGATAAATTATGAAGATAATTACGAATATTCTATATAGTTTTGTTACACTTTTTCTTGCACTGGAGCACCACAAGCTGTACTCCTCCTATCTTTCGTAAATGTACCATACCATCTTCATGGAATTGCCTTAACATATGTTACTTCAACTAATAAGAGAAGAACTGAGAAAACCTTATAGCAAGACTATTCAGGAAGCCTTGAAATTCCCCATATTGTGAAATGTTAACTCGACCTTCCGGATGGTGTCAAGTTTTTTGTACATAAGAAGTGTTTCTTTTTTTTTTTAGAGTAAAGAAACAAGACTTTTATAATTATGAAAGTAAATTTTGAAAAATTTGCTTTCATTATCATTTTATTACCAAACTTATGGGGTATCAGTAATACATTTTCTTAATTCACAGTAGCTAAAGAGAAAGCTTGTCCCCTCTTAACGATCCCATGTCGTTGTAAACGAAAATAAATTCATGAACCTAATTACAACCGTTAGCAGAAACGTATCACTACTCAATTTATTTTATTTACCTATTTCTATAAGTGGTTACATTAGGTATATAAAATTTGAAGAGTATGAGGAAGGAATAAAAGAGATTAAAGAAGCATGAAATAACATTTAGATAGTATCGATAGAGTAAGAGAAATTTAAACAATTGATGAAATCGTGTAATGTCTGCGGATGGAGACACGACAAAAAACAATAAAATGATTCCTCCACCACAAGGTTAAGAGAAGAGTACATGTTCTAAACATTCTTTGATCACTTCGCGAGGCAGCAGATAAACAAGCACTGTCAATATCCCATTGATCTAGTCTTGATTACTTTCTTACTTGATTGTATTCAATACCTTTAATTTTCACTGCACATTTCGCTAGCATGGCAATATACTACATTATTATTTCGTTTACGTAGGTGATCTCCTCTACATTTTTTCGTCCGTTTTAGGAGTTCGTAAATAGTTTCTGAGTTACATGAAAATGTAACATACCTGAACGTAGAATCTCATACGTTTTAATTATTTCTTTGAGTTTTATTTGTTCACCAAACAACCCTATCTCTTATAAACTTTACAACATCCGTCTCCTTTCGATTTTTTTCTTCGATTTTCGTTTGCGAATGGCTTTGACATTTCATATGTTGTAACTCATATGTTTTGTTTTAACAAGGGTCAGTTCCTCTGAGCTCGGTCTGACTCGCTTATCACTTACCTACTTCGTAGTTTTCTCTTCCAACGGACTTCGAGTTCATATCTGAATTTATACATTATCTTCGCGGATTAGAACAAAGCATATGGGGAAATACATCTTTGAAACAAGGAAGAGATAATTTAATACAGTTTCTACCAGTAAGTACCACCTTATGAGTTTTTTCTCTATAAACGAGAGTTATTTGCGAGTAGAGATTTTAATCACCAAAATATTGCATATTTATTTCTAATTAACATAAATCGTTTGTAAGTAATATTGTAGCTTTAATAAAAAAAGATGTAAGTTACAAAAATGCAATTAAGACATAAAACGGAAAAATATTGGTGACCCATAAGAAAGAAGTGTGCTCACCTATAACCATCGGGGACAGCAATTCAAACCGCGATACTTCTAAGTAAGATTTATAGTAATGGACAAAGTGGATCTGCAAAGCTTCTTTATTTTACGGGGAATTCGTTTTCCCTCTGACATCGTCTGCCTTTCACTCACTCATAGTCCCCGGCTCCGCTTTACGGAGAACACCTACAAAAAAAATCGCAAAATTGGCTATGGAAGATTACCACTGCGAAATCTTCCCTCATTAAAACCGCACAAAAATAACGTTCTTAATGGTGTTCGAACTCACCAGAGAAATTGATAGCATGGCCTTGACGGCACCAGCAGGCCGAATGTCCGCATACCATAACCTAATTGTCGCCAGCTGGATCTTTACACACTCTCGCTAGAAAGTACAACCCTTCTTAGAAATCGATAACTTCACTCGAACGAAAACACTATTTTTTGGAAGAAATTCTCAATCAATTAGCTAACTTTTTCGCTTTATTTTATAAAAAACTAATTCCACAGAAATAAGAATTCAGATGTATTTTGTGTTTCTAAACATCCGTAAAAAGTTTTCTTCTTGAAATTCAACATATACTTTTAACTTAATGTCGAATTGTTAACTTGTCTTATTATCTAACGTTATTTTGATTAACCTGTAAGAATAACTTGCGAAGAAAAGACAAAGTTTATTTAAAATTGTCCATTCTATTTTAACGCAATTTATACTAGCGTTAATATAGAGCTGTGTGGGGAAAATAAAAATGTGAATATCTGTATATTCGAATTATAAGACCAACTTCTACTGATGTGTCATTCGTAGAATCCGTGAGAAGTAATCAATAGATTGCGACACATCTGTTGCAAAAATACGGAGCGAGGTTGGAATAAGGAGATCAATCCTTCCAAAAGGAGGGCAAATTTCCATGGAACTTTAATTTAATGAAGCACATACGGAAAGATATGTGGTCTAATAACTATAAATTATATTGTTATTGATAACTATTTGCCTGTACTTGAGACTAGTCTTTGAGATGCCGTTGATGCTACGTTCCCTCCAAATCCTCTCCCATGTATCCCCTTAGAAAATCAAAATCTATGTGCGCCACAGTGACAAATTGTGGACCAACACAAGAAGCCAGGAAACATGATCAGTAAGATACACTTGTAAGAGCTTCACCGTGCTTTATTTTACACGATCTCTGATGTGTAAGTCTATGTCTCTGATGCATCCACCTCACATTGTGACGCTCCCCCCCCCACTCAAAATCTTCTCCCTCCATCAGCACCCAAACTTAAGTTTGTTGAACGAAGAACTGTCTGTATAATCGTATCTGATCCTATTATTTACGGCGCATAGCGAGAGATTGCTTTGCGGTGTCTCAAGCATCTTGTCTACTCTATCTGTCGCTTTCTGACATTTGTATTGCCTCAAAGGGTGTCCAGGGAGTAATGACGATGTGGCTGATTTTTAATGCTTAAGTGGTTTTATGATGCGATGAACGATGATTCAAACATCCATCAGGGTGTTAAAGTTCTTAAAGCTTCAGGGAAAACCTGTCTGCTATTTGAGAATGGGGAATCTAGCTTCAGCTAAAAATGATAGTACGTAACACTCCCTCGAATGTTCTGATGCATCGTTCTTCTTTGTGAAACTTCTTGTAGTACGAATTTCCGTTTCCTCTATGGCCTGCAATTCCAATGATGAGAATTTCAATGAACAGCAGCATCTGAATGTAAGCAATCATTCCGTTGTATTTGGACGCTTTGTGCCGTGCGCCTCTCGAGATCACTAAGAGGCTAAAGAGAACGCGCGCGTGCTGTTCCAGAAACGAACTCTGCACAGCCAAATCGAACGTGGCGGAACCTGCCCAGAATCCCATTTGGAACGCAACGTTTGACTTCCCCGGTGTGCCCGGCGAGGAACTCATGGAGAAGACGATCGAGGTGACGCTGTGGGACTACTGTCCGGACCGCGAGAGTGTGTTTCTCGGTAAGGGGTGACACGGCGGGCGCGCGCGCGCGGTCACGCGACCATTTTCCGTCTCGCCTTCACTCTCCGATCCTCTCTCTCCTTTCCCATCTTCCTCCTTCTTCGTCTTGTGCACACGCCCCCACCCCGGGGGCGCAGTCGTGCCATGCTGCGCTGCGACGTTCTGACCTTTACGCGCGGGCGGGGGTCGAAGAATGTATGCTTGATCGATACGCGTTCGACGTCAACCCATGAGAAAGAGGAAGCTATGCGCGAGTTAAAAGAGATGAAACCACGAGCTGGTTCACTATTTGCACGGACTCATCCCCCGTTATAAATTTAGAAAGAAATTTCAAGACATGGTTGATATCTACTTTACTTTCTCCGTCGCGTAATTCGTAAAATACGTATTTTGTTGTCAGTCATTTGTATCTGAAAACAATATTCTTATGCTCGTTAAGATCGAGCCCTAGGGTATACAGTATTCTCCAAATTAAAACTAAGAATATACAATGTTGTTAATATTACTCTATCTTAAAAATTAATTTCACTAAATTTTTGTATTTATGCTTGAAATACTGTAAAGTACATAAATCTGATGCATTGAAGTGATGCTCAAGATCATGATAAGAGGATACAATATACTTTATTACCCTCCTAATTAATATATTTCGGACTTCAGAGTACATTACAATAATTAAACTCCTACACGCCAATAAGCACATGTCGATAATGATTTGGGCTAAATTATTTTCAGATGACTTAACTCAAAAAATAAGTATAAATATTTAGCAATATGAAGTTTCCGAAAGAAAAATGAACTTTTTCTTAAAATTGTAATATGGGAAGAACTTAACAGCGATTTTTTGGAATAGTACAATTCTCAATTCAATCTCAATTCTGATCTCAATATTTCTGGTGACACGAGGGAAAGAAATGAAAGATGTGGCAATTTAGAAATAAATCAGGTATTTGCTTATATGAAAGTACGTTTGGTTCTGTGCAAATGTTATGTTCAGTGCAATGAACTACGTTAATAGTTGTAATGCTGACTTATTCTATTCTTTCACGAAAAAGCTAAACATGGGATTTATTAGTTTATTTTATCCATTCAACCTAAAGTTTAATTTTTCCCTAAAAGAATCATATATTTTGTGTTGTTCGCATAAATCATGCCATGTCATGTGTTTTAATTCTATTTTGTCGTAACCTAAACAAGAATTATATTTATATTGGAACGATTTTATGTTGGTTGGAGAAGTAAACGAGAATGGTCCATTCTCTTTAATACCACAGAGAAGAGGATATAATTGCGCAGTAATTCCATTAAAAGTAGTTTTTGCCATACCCCAAATACTTTCTTCTCTTCTATATTATTTTCCGAGTACTCAGAAAGGAGATGGAACTTTTATATATATAT
>NNCF01136008.1:103714-149163 GCA_002313205.1 Laupala kohalensis | reverse complement strand
TTGTTTTTCACGTAAAGGAACATTTCCATTTGGGTAAATATAAAAAATCATATATCATTTCACGTTATTCATTAAAACAAAATATGATTTTTTTTCTTAATGAACTCATTAACTTGTGAAACCTGAATCGTATTACTAATTTCTGGCAAAAAGAAAACAAATATTGGTAAATTATTCCAGGGAGTAATGCTGCGCGTCTTACGGACTTTGCGTTAGACGTCTCGAACTTCCAGAATTAAGTTTTTAACGTTCGCCTTCTGCAAAATCCATTAGCTGCTTTGCAACAGTTTTCCTTGGAACTGTAAAAATACTTCTATCTTGTCGTTAATATAAAGAGAATGAGACGAGTTAATTATTCGCTCTATTAGATCTACTTCATGTAATAAAATCAATAGAAAATCTATTTTTTCATCACATTTAATTAAAAATATTTTTTATCTTTCCTCTATACTTCTTGCTGTCCTTCTATGGTCATTACTTACTTACCACTGGATTTTTTCTGGTTTCTCTATGTACTTTGAAGGGGTGTTTTTCCATTTCCTGGAGTATTCCTTAAAATTAGAACATTGATCAATCTTGTCATATATCAATGATGAGTCACATGTGTAAAATAAACACCGTCGTTGATAAATAAATTAAACTTTGTATCATTTAAAATTTTCAACTTACCAATGCCAATAATTATTATTAATACATTGAAAACATTTTAGTCCAGTTATGTATCAGTAATTGTTATTAACATTGTCAGTGATTAAAATATTATATTTTTTAATTTTACCTACAAACTAATTACTGCATGCCTCTTGTGCTTAGATACTTGTTGACTATAAACCTTTCAATCTTCTGTACCTTGTATCCTTTTAGATCATTCTATTTATCGTATGGCAATTGCGTTATTTTATACGGAGCAATCAACCACATTTTGTCATATTGCGTTTTTCAGTGTGTGCGGTTTATCAATACTAATGAGAACATGTAGTATGTCATTAAATAATTACAATAATAAAATCTACATTATATAAAACAAACATATTGGTAATTTATCAATTACTAATGAGAACACGTAGTATTGTGAGCTATTTAATAATTATGTTAATAAAAACATGACTGTAAAGAACACACAAAAATGATGAAAATATTCTAAAAAATACACAGAGACAGTTCATCTAAGAAACATCATATGCGACACGAAAATTCTAAACAACGGAGTTCACCATTGATTTGTTTTAGTTCCATTTCTTTTCTACCTGTACACCTACGACTTGCCGGAGACAAAATCGAAACTTTTTGTGAGTGTAAAGGTAAAAATACATTAAAAATCTCAAAGGGAGGGTGAATAATTGTAGTTACAACACAGTCATTTTAGTTCATCGGTATTGTATTTCTCCTATGTAATGTTAATAAATTATTCCAACAATTACAAAAAGATGTTATTACTAGTTAAAAATAGACAAAAACGTAAATTCGTGAACTTCGAAGCTTTCGGGCAACGTGACTGGTAGACGTAGCTAGTGGACGTCATGGTTCACGTCACGTGCTATTTCATACGTTCCTTCAGCCTTCTCGTGACGTCACTCTTCCCATAACGATTTCATCTCTTCCTAATGCGAATTTTCTGCGCAGGTGAATGCACTGTGGATCTCCAGAAGGCGTTCATGGAGGATCGACCGACGTGGTATTGGCTGGAAGATCCCAGAGGCTTGCGCATGGGGAAATCGCCGCTGGTGTCTCCACGCAGCTCGCTGGCGGGTGAAGTGGCACAGCGCATGATCAGGCGCGCGGAATTTGGCCAACAGCGTTCCTTCTCAGGTGGGTAATAAAAGGGAACAACAAATGACGGTATTCCAGTTCATGTCGATGGAAATACGGGAAGATATTGTCGTGGAAAGGGAGGATAACTCAATTTTTGTTGGTACAGCTATAATCATACGATGTCGAGCTGTAAAAAATGCTGCGTTTGCTTGTTATCTGTGACTGCCGGTGCAGCGCAAAGAACTGGGAGGCTGTCGCTGCCTCAGGGGCTCCCTTTTGTTATATTCGGAATACGAAATGAAAATGAAGTTGATTCAATACGAAATGACAATTAAATTAATAAGAAAGAAAATTAATCAATCTTGGGCATAAAGTATTTAGAATAAAATTTAAGAAGAAGTGGCAATTTTGAACTGTGAATTTATCAATGAATGAATTCTACAATTCTCACATCTGTGATAATATTGACGATTCACCTAAGAAGGCGCTGTAAAATTTTAACAGAGATTGAACTATTTTGAAACTATATCATTAAGATAACAAATAGATCATATGTCAGAAACAAATCATAAATTTCTTTTACACCATAGTGGGTAATCTAATTGAACTACACCAACAGCAAAAATCAGTCTGTCAATGATCCAATGAGAAACCGCCAAGACCCTCTTAATCCATGAGACGAATCCCCAAACCGCTAGTTTTGACTACTGCCAAGAGCAGCAATGATGAGACAATGTTTATATGCCAACACACTTAAGAAAAGAGACAACTTAATCTAAAAACTTAAATGTAGTATTAATCCAAAGTAAAATCAAATCATAATCATAATTTGTCAAAAATATCTGATAAGATGAGGGCAATCGGGTAACATTTTTCTCAGTAAAGTCTCTGTAAAGTTTGATATACTTGACATCGAACCTATTGCAGTTACTACGACGGTATGGAATATTCCTCGGGAACGAATAAATTTTTTTTTTACGTTTATAATTTGTATGTTCAGATGACCAGGGAATACAATTTCAATGATACACGTATTAATATTCCTCAAAATCGTTTTCAATCACTACATACACTTACAAAACAGCATTAACATTTTTCATGCGCGTTTTTTTTTTTCAAAGCAAAGTAAACTCTGAACTTTTTTCTCGACGAGAATTGCTTGGGAATGCATGATAGCGTATACTTACGCATACGTACTGGACACCATTGCTGCTTCTTTAGAATTTCCTCGTAACTTTAATTGTATGAATTAAAAAGTACACGATGAAGTTATATTATACTTATTTCACCTCCCTGCTTTCAGTTAAAATCTTATCAGCACCATATTTTTAAACTTTAATGTTTGCTTGATGTTTTGAAATGTTTTCTGTTACAGTATTTTATATCGTGATACGGAATTCCCAGACTACCGCATGTAGAATTGGATGATCTGACACCTTACGGAACGATTGATAAATTAGTCTAATACTAATTTAGCTTATCAGTCGATGTGATCTCTAGTTACACTACTTGGTTGCATCATTACAGTTCTAGATCTAAGCTAACGTGAATACATTGTTTAACTTTAAACTAGGATACTGTTGACTTGCGGTATTATACATTTGTTTCAGTTGTGTTCATTAGAAGGTCTTGAAAATTCTAATCAAGTTACAGTACATTCTTACGTTCAATCATTTTTTCGGCATGTATTTAAGTTTTGTCTTTAATTGATATAATGAAACTAAAATTTTCTTTAGAATTGAAGATGCCTAAAATTAAAACACTTTTACTACATAGGCTATTTATGTGTTGGAATATTGAGCCCTTGGCAATTAAGTATCCCTAGTACTTCGATGATAATGGATATACTCCTGGCTCCTTCCTCCACCCAACTCTTATTTCTTTTTCAGATGACAAGGACAGTGACGAGAAGCCAAGTAGTCCGGATCTCCTCCATCCCGACCATGCTTGGATGGCACTCCCAGGCTGTGGTTCTCGTCGTGGCTCCAGCCAATCGGAGCAGCTTGAGGTGGAAAGCTACCAACTTGGAAGAGACTTCTCGCGCTCACTGCCTGGCTCACGGCGTAGTTCTTTCCAATCGGGTCAAGAGGTCGCTAAGGGTGAGAATCTCTCCACTCCTATCACTCTCCTCATTACCTCACCGACAGCCGTCGTCGGCAATTTCCCCAAAGACATCGTGAATCAAATGAAAGGATTTGGCTATAAAATACGTTACGTTCTCTGAGGGAGATTTCTATGCACAGTTTCCATTCAGAAATATTTCAGGAACATGACAAATTAAAAGAAGATTGTACGGGTGAAACGTTGATGGCGTTATTTGAAATTGACAAACTTATTCCTTAAGTCTCACCGACTCGGAATTCATTGATATGATCGCCTGACACGATCTGTATCCATCATTGCAAAATAACACAATCTGCTTATTTAACTCCTCAAAGATAATGGAATGGAATTCTGTCGAAAATAAAATTTATTTTAAAATGCAAAGTTTGAGAAAAAGGTTATTTCTTTGAAATGAAATATGTCACGAATTTAGATCACATAAATGTGAATTTTACTTAGTGAAAAACACTAAAACAATGATTTTGAGATACATAAATTAATTAATTGCTTTCAGTTTAATATTTTATCTCTTAAAATTTCTTCTTCCGGTTAAGCGGCAGTTAACGTTTTGCCTTGACTTCTTTTATAATAGTAGCCCAACAATTCCTGTTCTCAGCTTTCCGTCTCCAACTTTTAATACCCAGACTTCTCATATCCTCTTCCACTTCATCTTCCCATCTGAAACGTAACCTTCCTCTGTTACTCCTACCCGCCATGCTCCCCACATATATCTTCTTTACAGCTCTAACCTCGTTCATTATAATTACATGGTCCACCCAAACCAGTCGATGACGTACCTTACTGCAGTTAACAATACCCCCCAGGGGACTTACGTCTAGTAAGTACGTGTTTGGCAAACACGGGGCCCCGAGCTGAGTCTGGCAATACTTCCACTTGTGCAAGGCTCCTTCCTTTCTCTTTCCTGACCTTCCTTGGTCACTTCTTGTTCTTTTCGATCCCGACGCTAGGACATCTTTTATTTTCCTATTCTTTTTATTTTATTTTTGTAATGATTTTTTAAATGTTTTGAGATGTGTTGATATTTGAGTTTCGAGTTGTAATTCAGGAGGGTTTTTAGTGGGTATGGTTGAGTCATTCGGCGTGTCCCACACGCGGGGAGAGTCATATTGGTTCTCCTTAGTGCGTAACTGCATTTTCCCTACCTGTACAGAATTTTAGGGCTCTAATGACCTCGATGTCGACGTCGTAAAGCCCCACAAAAAATAACAATATTTGGTGCTTTGTATAACATTTCTAATTGCATATTGGTTCTACTTCAATACATATCATTTTCTTCAGTAGAACCACATATTATCCTCAAGATTTTCCGTTCCCACGAATATAGTGTGTTTTCCATTTTCTCCTGTGAGGCTCCAAAATTCACAACCATACAACACTACTGGTTTAATAATTGAGCTGTATAGATTTATCTTAGTCGCCTTTGAGATTATTCTTGATTTGAAGATTAACCTATTCCCAGTAGCTATTCTGTTTTAATGTCATCGATTACATTGTTTTCTGTTATTAAAGAGCCTAGGTATTCTATAAATTTTACCCTTTGAAATCTTTTCCCACATAGAGTGATGTTATTTGTTTTGTGTTCTTTCCTCTTCGTAGTGATCACATTTTTTTTTTCGTTAATTTCTATACTCATCAATTTATCTCCTCCACACAACTGTTGTAAGGCACAGTCCATGCTTCTCAATGATCTACTAATAATCACAACATAGTCTGATTTTTAAAAAATCCTATTATGGTTGATTTCAATACCTTGGGTTACCTTTTCTAGACATATGTTCAATAAAAGGGTTGACAGTGTATCACCTTGTTTCAATCCTCGTTGAGTAGTAAACTTTTCTGAGATCTTCCCTTGTATTTTAACAACACTGCAGGTATTTGAAGGGTCATTTGAATCACCCTTACGAGTTTCTATGGTACTCCTAATTCATACAATATTTTCAACGGTATGGGTAAAATTTTCATAAGTGAAAATCGTCAAGTCTTTCAAATATGAAGTAAAATTACTTTATTCGGGAAGTTGACAGTGTGATAACCCAGATTTTTGACCTAGATTTTCTATATTACATCTTTTCTATTTTCGTTGCTTTTACCGGAGATAAGTCAAAATTTATGTTCAAGCTCATTTCTCTCACTATAATTTCCATTTTGTCATACCTCTAAATTTCATACCAAACAGTGTTCATCAGTGCAACGTTTCACTCATATTCTTTAGGAATTATACTCTCGCCCCTGGACTTGCTGAGCACAATGCTTCTACAGTCTAAGCTGGAGGTGGCCAGCGATTTGCACTTCAACGAAAGCTACGAGCAACCGGGCGCTACTGCGCGCAGCGTAGAAGGAGGTGGGGAGAAGACTCGAGCGCTACCACTCTCCCCACCACTTTGATATAAAGCAGGAGTTCAAACCAAGGAAGTCAGGAACTCTGATTAATGACATACGGGCAAGAACAGTTAGTGAGGGAATATATTGCGTATTTGTGATTCTGTGTGTCATTTCTCTCTTGCTCTAGAGCTCGGCTTTTGCACGAAAATTTCAGAAAACTATTTTTCACTATTCACATTTAGCGGAGCATCGGGTTACATGTCTCTAATTGTCAGATTTAAATGAAAAGTTTAATACCTGGAAGGCGTTTGGGAAGACTTTGAAAATTATTATAACTCTAGATTTCAATAATAATAATAATAATAATAATAATAATAATAACAACAACAATGAAGACCAATATTTATTCTCCCAAAAATTAAATAGCATGGTTATTCACAAAATAATAAATAAAAAGGAAATAAATTCATGTGGGGAAGAAAAGAGATTGATGAAATAAACCAAACTATTCACATTGTCTCTTCACCTGCAATATCTTCGATTAACGAATTGGAATATATTAATTTTTATTGTATATTCATTGGAATATTTTTATTATTATATTTTATACATATCACAACGAGGCATACTTGATTGTGATACTTTCCTGCTTCTCTGACATAACCGACACAAAACAATCTACATGGCTGTTATTGCTATAAGAAAGGGACAGGCAGCTCTGCCTCACCACCGCACGTCCAGTCAGGTGGGGTTTTCCGCAAGATGGCTGATTGGATTTGCGCTTGGCATGCTCGCATAATGTCCACGCGGTTACAATGTCCGCGATGAGCAGCTGTGACCATCCCTAGTCTAAGCTAACAGACCACCAAAGGTTTACTCTGAATAACCCGCGTACCTCGCCAGCGAAATATTAAATTTAAGATATCATTGAGTCATTATGAGGAGGTCTAAACCCAAATCAGGTTGTTAAAGATGAATATCCTTCTGTTATGATGTGCATATTGGCGTCATTTTGTGAAATGCAATTTTAATAAGTCAAATTTAAAACCAAATTTATAATTTTAGCACAAAGAATTGAGAGAAAAATAATTACCCGTTACTACATTAGTTATACTGCACCACAAGGAGTGATCGAGATTTAATGAACCTAAATGCATTTAAAAGCCAAATACATTCATTTCGTTTAAAATATGTGTTTTTCATGGAACCTATGTCAGGTGTTGGTAGTTTGTACTCCATCATCCCTCCCTCCCCCGTGTGGCAGAAACTGGATCTTTTTTACGCCATATATCGCGGCATTCGCTTCAGCATTAGTGTACCTCTCAATATTCAGTCTCTACTCAAATCACATCAGATGCTAGTTTGCTGTGAGAAGCATCACTTTAAACGTTACCATCGTATATATAAAGACCCTAAAATTTCGTTTTCATACTCTACTAGTATATGAAAAGTAAAATCTAGTTACATGAGATCAAAACGACTTGTTGATTTACTAGAAGATAATAACTTGAATTTCCATCTTAAGGACTGTAACGTTTCTTCTCGAGTGTGTGCTATAATAATTGCCTTTACAATATAATTGCCAATTTATAGGTTTACAAAATGCATTCTTTTTATTCCTTGGGAAATATTTATCTTGCTGATCTTTGTATCTTTTTTCTTTCCTCTCTCTAAATTTTATGTAGAAGTCACAACAAAGGAAAAGGAGAAAGAACTCATTGGTAATACACAAGATATTTCAGGAAATACTATCATGCGAGAACTTTAATGACCATGACAGCTAATGATCAAAGTGTGCATTAGCAGTTACATGCTTTTCTCGATAATATAATGAAAGATCATGTGCAAATTAAATAGATTTTTATAAAATAATAAAATATTTTACTAAGTTATTTTGTTTGCAAATTATCTTGTTTCAACACGTAATATTGGACCATTTCTCTACAAAATTCCCAATGGTACTATCACGGAAAAATCAGAGACTGAGTCTTTCCTAATCCAGCCAATTATCTTTAAATTTCATAACGTATGATCCACGTGAAGATGTCACAATAAACTAAATATTGAAAACACCGAAGCATAATGATCTTGCTCCTGCTCACAACTATTATCCGAATATATCGCTTGTGAGTCCATTTAGTTTCGCCATCCTGCTTTATATCTCTCATAACTCCACAATAAATTTTATTTGTTAAAAATACTTCGTTTAACGCTTCAGCACATAGCTTTCCGTGTGGAGATTGAAAATATCAATTCAATTTACATCTCTGCACTTCAGATCTTGTAAATATTCTTCTACTTACAATACTAATTTTTATAGTTCATTTTCTTTCATTTTTCATTCGTCAGTTCTTGGAATGTAGGATAATTTCTTCACATTGGATTACCAAAAATCCTCGATCCACGGTCTAGGTTTGGTTTTTCACTGGAGAACTTTCGAGTCAGTGATGGATTGGTCCCTCGTTTGATTCCGATAAAATCTTTTACGGAGACACGCCGTCAGACTCGCCCGCTGTTTTTTGCCGACGAATATTGATGGTCTTTTCCTCATTTCCTTTCCTGATACTACGCGGATCCTTTTTCTCTTCTTTTTATAGACTGCTTGGTTCAACTTTTAACTCTCTGTTGGTTTCGAAATTAGTCCAATCATTTCTTTTCTTGTAAATTTTTCGGAGGTTAAGAATATTTTTCTCTCAAATATAGTCATTTTATTTTGTCACCCGACTGACTGCATCTGTTCTTTTTTGTTCGGAAAGCCAGAACAATTCACATAACTGCCACATGTTTTATTTGAGATCAAACTGAAATAAAATTTTGTTTTTCTACCACCCCAAATATTATCATTCTAAGACGACTAGAAAAAATGCTGTTCTTTGAATTAATTGTAATACTTTTCCAGGAAAGTTGTTTACTAAAACGAACAGGAGCTTAAGACTGTTATTTATACTATGAACATATGTTATTTTTAATTGATGGATAAACTAATCAATTTAGTATTGACAGTATTGAGGAATATGACAAAGACCTTCGAAACGAATAAATATAAATAGTCCAAAGCTAGATAACTATTACTTTCATCTACGTATTAATACTTCGTCTTTTAGACTTATGGAGAATAGTAGTGTTGACTAGTTTTAATAGAAAGAGTTTAGTTGGTATGTGTGGCAATGGAGGAAAAGTGGAACGTGATAAAAAGGAAGACCAGCTGGTCCTTCTGTTTCCATAAGGGTTTATCAATTATAAAAAAATGGTCCTCCAAATTTTGTAGTTAATTACTCATAATAAATATGCATAAATCATTATACATAAATTCATTGAAAATTATTTATATTTATACATTCTGAATGCTAGCTGAAAACATTTGATCTAAAAATACGCAAAAAGTTTGACATTTATATGTATTCACTTGAACATTTGTGATGAGAGTATAAACATTTTCTACTTTTGTTAACTTTTTTCGATGACTTAAGTTAGAGAAGTAAGAAACGATGCAAAGAAAAGAAAACTAAATTACATCTTCTAAGAGGTACCGAGGACAATTTTATTGCTCTGCCGGTTAAACATCGCCGCTCGCAGTTGTTTCATGGCTTTATACAGGATACGTTTTAACAGATTAGAAATATTGAACAAGCTGAACACAACGTATTTTCTTGAAAGAAGTAGGTTTACTTTATTGCTTTGTATTCATTAAATTTTCAATATTTTATAATGGTTATTTTAATAATTATAACATTACTTGTCCGATTAGGGAGGAGAAATATGAAAAAAATTAAATGACTTACTTTAAACCAAATTAAATTTCTTGTCCCTGTCAACTGCGGATGCTTTAGTCTTATATATTTTTCGCTTGACTGTTTATCAATTATATCTTGTCTTACACTGTTATTTCACGTTGTTCTATTACTTATTTAACTACCTTTATTCTTCCTGTTTCATCTCATTAAAGAAATGTTTTTAAAACTACAATTTTTAAAATAATTTATTTTTCCAATTTTATAATTTGTGTCGGGAAGGTTTGATTCATGACAGTGTTTATTTAATTTCTATGTTGAGAGCCGAAACGTTGCCTCGTATCTGTGAATGAATATTATGAAGGATGGCTTGCTCAATAAGTTTCCTTTTATTGATCTGTCAATTGACTTCATTGAACTTAGTCATTCACCTCCATCCAAGAAAGTATTACTATTGTTGTTACTTTGAAGGATTCTTTCTCAGTAGAAGCTTTAAATAATAATAATAATAATAATAATAATAATAATAATTATTATTATTATTATTATTATTATTATTATCATCATCATCATCATTATCATTATCATTATTATTATTATTATTATTATTATTATTATTATTATTGTGAAGATTTTATTTATTATTTTCCTTGTGTTTTGTAATTTGAGAAGAGACCAAAGTCATTCATATTTTATCCAAAGTATTGAAATTTCTTCATGTCTTCTACAGTTATCAGATCTTGGTTCTTTCATTTCGCAATTTGTTTTGTAGCGGATCCTGAAATACCGCCCGCGACGTACAACAAGGAGCGCCGCCGCAGCAGCTGCAGCCGCGGCATGCGCGACCCAGATGAGATACTGCGCAACCTGAAGGCCGTCAAGGGGGAACTCATGCTTGGTCGCACCATGAGCCTAGGTGAGAAGGGGCGCAGACGTAAGTGTTTCTTCTTTATCTTTCATTTCAACCGACGCGCGCTCCTTCTTAATTTATTATTACCAATAATGAAACCCTTTCTATCTTCTCATTTCACGGAACATGGTATTACTGAAATTTGTTTTTGTTTTCTATTTATTTTCAAAAATATTTGAAAGCTAAGTATTTAATTTTTCTACAAATGTGCTATGGGTAGTCAAGATTTCATCACTCATTACCTGTTTTAAGGAATGAGCATCTTATTTTTGGTGGGATGTTGGCACTCTGCAACCCAAGGCAACTTTCCAGAAATCTATCCTTTTTTTATTCAATTTGCCGCCCTTAGTATGTTTGTTTACTTTATTTCTTTTAATATTGACCTGACACTTCTTAAAATTTGGAAACAGTGCAAATACATTTTATTTGACACGTATACTGTAGTTTATGTTAAAATTGGTACATATATGCTACGATGTAATGAAGTTAACTGTGCTGTTAAATTGTGAATGATTTACATTCTGGAAGAGGCAGTGTGTATTATAACACACAATACCCTAAGATTGATTAAAGCCTATATAAATACATTTTTATATAATAATACAAATTAACTAAACGTATGACGTTCTGTTTCACAAACATAATCAAAAATTTATGTTACAATAAGAAAAATTATTTCTATTTTTCTAGGTAAATTTCAGCAATCGTAATCAAATGCAATATTTTTGTTAATAAGCAAATATTATTTTGCGACAGGTAACGTGAGTCGTTGGTGATGCAAACTCATCACAGTAACATGTGGCACATCTATTAATAAGACGATTAATCTCGATGGCAAGATTTTTCCATCAACTCTCCTCATCTGTTATGTCATGCATACTTTCAATATCACCTGAAACCTTTCACCAAACTTTATGAACTCATTATATAATCCCGTTGAGGTATATATAGATATTGCTTGAGTATATAAATATGCTTGGAGAAGGGAGGTGTACCTGTTAAAGAGAGTCCTTATCTTCAACCATTCTTGTCTTGTCTTGTCTTCTTTCTATGGATTCAACATTTTTTTCTGTCTCTAAGTAACAGAAAAACAAGTAAATTGACGTAACATTTAACATAATTACAAATAGATATTGTTTGCTAAGTCAGTATTACTGATACGCCAATTTATATTCTACTATCGTACTCTTCCTTCTCATTTGCTATTTCTGAACTTAACTCTTCACTTCTCATCAACTGGTAGTTTCCTGCCCTGAAAAGTTAACTATTGTTCCAAGATATCACGCTATTCTCTTTTTAACAATTCATATTTTTAAGTTGGGAATGTAACCAAGTTCTAGTTTTATTTTTACCTCATGGGCGCATGGAAGTAAATGTTTTAGCAATTTTATTCAACAATATTCCTGTAGTATTTAAAGACTTTGATTATTTTTCTAACTCAGTAAATTGAAGACTTCCATAAACCTTAAGTAAGAGTTACTTAAAAATCTACAGAGAGACTGCATTCTTCGAGTAGTAAGTATCATATTCTCATTTACTTGATTTATTCTTATCTATTGTTCTTCATCTATGATTCGTATTATCTTTTTCTTGCTTCTCATTCAATTCCATTCCTATTTAGTATCTTTATAGTTAATTTACTAGAGATAATAATAAGTGTTAATTCCATGAAGAAATAATTTATTGATTAAATTTCAGTTATTCTCATCAGAAAAGACAAGCGTCCTATTTCGGTACAAACTTCGAAATTTTAAGCGAAGTTATTACCTTACAATGCTGGTTTGTCTTACATTTTCTAAATTTATGTTGCGATTTCTTAATTTTCTTGTGGTTGGCACTTGTGGTTTAACATAATCAACAAATTCTTTCAAAAATATAATAAATACATATATCAATTTTTTTCGCAGAATTTTTTTCTTCTCTCGTGGATGTCGTGAATACAGTAATGTTAGAGGTAAATAAATGTAATTGAAGTAGTTTCTTAAGTCAAACGGTTTTAAAGATAAAACATGACTTAAAGTTACGATACTAATTGTTCGGAATTGTTATAACACTTAAAATAAATTGTTCAAATCAAACAAAAAAAAAAATAGAAAGAAAATTCGAAGGAGAGAAATATTAACCTCTTTGATTGAAATTTCTTTGAAACACTTTATCCTTCTGTTCATCTAAGGTATTTTACTTTTTTCATATTTAATGACGGCGATACAAACTGAAAAAAATTAATAAACTGATTCAATAAACGCGGTGTGAGCAATGCATAAAGTGAAAAGTATCGAGAACAGCAATTTAGTAGTTTTAGACAAATGATTTACGCTAAACGTATTTCTTCAAAAAGTATCGTCAAACTAATACTTCTTATTCTTTCTTTTTATTTATTTGGGACGGCGTCGTCAACGATACTCGTAGTACTACGGTTCAAGGTCACAGCCGCGTGTCGGTTTTATTTTTACCCAAAACATCAATGTTTGTTAAAACAGTTATCCCCGTCGTTATTGGGCGTACATGATTCTACGTATCCTTATTTACACTTGTGTTTTAGTAAAAGAAATTCGGATGAGGATATATTTAGCAACTTAAGGAATTGACGAAAGAGAAGATTCCACGTCATATCTTACATCTCAAAATTTGGATCAGTTTGTATATCTTCGTTCCTTTTTATTCAATGTGTTATCCTCCTCTATTGCATAGGAGAGTACACTCTACGCTTCTCTGTTTCTGTGCTCCGTTTTTTCGCTAAAATATTCGGCCTTCAAATCTTGACAACCGTGAGCCTTGAATGATTTTTAATTGCAACCTAATTTCATTGTGTTCGCTGTAAAATTATCCCTTTTAAGAACATGTCAATGAGAAAATAGATGAGTGTAGAAATAATTACATTAAAAAAATAATTACATTATTTTAATTAAGAGTAGCCTCTAATAAGACGCGTTCCCATCCATGATTTGTTTGTTTACACATTATGCGTAATAAAAAATACCTATCGTTTGGAAAACAAATGGGTGAAGGGCGACTTTATTCAGGATCTTGTACTATCAAAAAAATCAGTCTAATGACGCGTGTTGATCTTCATAAATAAAGACGCAAAAACCGTTCTTTCATACCCTACTTAATAGAAAAAAAAGGATTTCTTGGAAAATGCAAATTACATCAAGTTCTTATCAAATTTTAATATTAAATTACATTGTTATGGGACGAAACGATACAATCGCGAGCTTATTTTTGATTCCATGTCCTTTTGACTGGGGAGTAAAGAAAGGAGAAGCGGATTAGACTTATATTTTTTGGAGAGATGGTCCTTAGCGCATAATCGTGGAAAAATTATCCACAACATCCAAGTAAAACACAGGACACTAAACAAGTAAGTTGGCATGATCAGTATTCATTCGTAGCAACACGTCCCAAAGTAAAGTAAACTTAGGAAGAACTTGAAGCACATTCGCGTTAGACGAGTTACAAAACAGCATTTTTATTAAAAGACAAGTTATTTAATGGATTTGAAATTTCCCTTATGGTCTTATAAGCCATGGCCATTGATGCTACACCCTTACCCACTTACAAACACCTATAGTTGGCGCACACCAATAAATGTGTGGAAGATTGAACTAGAAACACTTCGAGTTCTTAAGGTAAGGTGAAATGCAGGATATCAAACGGCATGATCTGTAATATAGTGTTGCTAGTCATTAGCATTCAATTTGTATAGCTTATAAATTTATTACTAGACTTTCTAACACACTTCATTTGAATTTTCATATTTGTTTTTCCCCTGTTAGTAGTTACGTCATGGTAGAATTACGCTTCTTCATTTTACTTATTGTTGAATGAAGAGAATTCCTTTTTTCCATTTTCTTATGTCTTCATAGTTTTGGCCATCGTATTCGAATCTTCTACTTCTCGATTGTGGCTTTGGTTGCCATCTGTTGGCGTCGCGAACAACTACTCTCAACCGTGCTGCTGCGTATATGACGTTGCGCTCACTAGTCTGATTTCAATGATTAGTCCCTTATACTATTTTCAGTTCAAATGCATTGCCAATACCTTAACAGATGCTGTCACGTTGTTGTAATAAGTAAGCTATATTAGTTCCACATGGACTATAATTTTGTATTTAAAAATCTGAAATAACGTTGCATCGATATACTAAAATTCCTACTATGAGTATTGTAATGTTCTCGTAATGTTGTTCTAACCAAATTTGTAAAATACAATGAAGTCATTTTGAAATCGCTAATTGCAATTAATCTAAAAACCTCTGTCCTGATTGTCATCTATTCTGCGTTTATTAGATAGGAGGGGTTGTAAAGCATTTAGAACTCATTACTTCTTCCAGCTATTAAGTACAGACAGATCTTTGCTAAATCTAAATATTTTATTTCGTCTTTAAACTTTTTAGGACATTTGTTGATAATATGATTGATAATATTTTATGAAATAATTGAACCGTGTATTGTTAATGTTTAAAGATTTATCTAATTATAGAATACAATGTTGATTGACATATATTGAAATATTATACTTAACTGTAAATTTAATTTTTCGTTTACGTACTTTGTTTCTCGTGGGAGCAAACAAGAACTATTTACTTTCTCGGGCAATGTTGATGAAATAATTATAGACATTCGCGAACAACATGGTTCAGTGGTCATATCATAGTCAATCTCACTCCTAAATAAAATATAATTACATGACGAACCAATATTTGTTCGTTTCTGGTGATATTATCAAAATATTAAATAATGAGCCACAGTTTTATGAAAAAAGAAAACTAATAAAAATTCACCGTGGTTTCACTTACGATGCTCTTCTGTCTTATTTTATTGACCTTTATTTTATTGTGAGCTATTGAATAGAGTATTCATTTAGGCATATAATTTATCGAGTATTCATTTGATGATTTCGGTATCATTAAATGTTGCAATTAATACTCTTGAGAAGACACAAAAACAAAATTGTTGTTTGTTTTTTCATGGAAATGCGTATGAAAAAATTCCGTGTGTAACCTAATGTATTCAGTCCAACAGCTTGAAAGACAATTGAATACTTTGAGTACATGTCGGAAAACTAAAAAACGTATTGTCAGTGAGTATTTTCGTAAACATATTGCCAGGAACGATAAGACGCGCATATTTGTAAAGGCGAAGGGACATAGCTACTAGACTTAAAGCTGACCAGTATATTTTATGCAGCATTTCTTCACAGAGTAGGAACCGTGTTACTTGTATTTCTCCAAAGTAAGAGTACTGAGAAAAGAGGTCAGAAAACGTTTCAGTCCAAACAATTATTATCTATCAACCAGACGTCATGGGATTAGATTCTGAAAGATTCCCGCACGACAGCCCGGTGATGCTGGTTGCGTTTTCCAATAAACACGTAGTATAACGAGAAACTAAGGAAATTATGAATTCTATACAATTATTAAGTTCAAATTATTAAGTACTTAATTATTAAGTTCAAATATCTTATTCTGATATAAATTAATATTCAATTGTACAAGCCGGTGAGAATAAATATTTATCCACTTGAACATTTTCAATGCAAAATTAGTTAAGAAATCCATGGTACAGAGTAAAAAGTATTTGATTCAAAATAAAAATAATATTTACATTTAATTAATAAAAGGAGTAATTAACTGCTAACAAACAACGTTGATATCTATTTTCATCATTTATGTATCCAGAGATTCAAATCCAAAATTGCTCTCTGATGTTTCATACTAGTAATGAAGGATCCTAAATGAAAACTATTGTAGTAAGCTCCATGTTGCTGTACGATAAATGAATGGTGAAAAATCACTATAATGATTGCTCATTTAAGTGAGAATTTACTTTAAAAAATCATAAGTATTGGAAACTTTTGGAAACAGTTACTTTATGAGTATAAATGGTATCATCTAAAAATAATAGTGAGATCATTTTCGTAAACATACATACTCGGAAATTAATTCACTTGTATCAACATCAGGGACAAATTATTTATATTTCTTTTGACGCGTTTTAGATGTCCTTTCTATAAGAAAACTAACTCTTGCATGTAATTTATTCGGTTCTGACATTATGATGCACGACGTAGCTGAATAATGAGCACAATTGTTATCTAGTTTAGAACAATAGTCTATCATGGTTGCATTGGAAAATGTTGTTAGAGGCATGGGACCGATTACTCTCAAGTCCCTCTCCCATTTTATTTTATCGTTTTTTCCTTGCATCCCTGCAACCAATAGCAGAAACTATGCCATCACGCTGCTACGCCCAATAAAATGATGTTTAACTATTTTATTTTGATGTCTTTTAATTCCTTGTAATTTTATTGCTAACATTAACTGGAAATATTTAATTTAAGTGCAATTTCTCTCTAATTCTATGTTTTAAATATAATCTTTGCTAAATGTAATTTTGTGAATCAAAATCTCCCTCAGAGTATTATTACATACGAACTCTTCATGAATTGAACAACGTAATATTGAAGTTTTGTTACAAATTCCGAATTTTGTATTCGTAGCATTTGCAGATTATTGAATTTCAAGCGGCAAGCAACACATACAGTGTGAGATTTTAGTGGCATTGTTATCTAGGATTATCAGAATTGAAAAATATTTAAACCTTTACTCGAGGATTTTACGAACTTCTTGTATTTTACCTGCTTAAATTTCATTTGTTGTTGTTTTTTGCTTAAAACAATTTGTTTTAGAAAATGAGTTCACTAAACACGTAATCCTATAATTTTCCTCCATTTTCTGAATACTTAATACTGCCACGTAGTTAGAAGAAAAATAACATTTCTCTTTAACAGGCTAGTTTATGTTTTCTTTAATATTCATTAATAAGTATTCAGTACTGAGCGTTCTGTCTTCCTGATTTTACGATAATAGCTACCAACACAATTTTTTTCTCTACTAGTCTTGGTGTTTAAACAAGAATCAGTTTGTTGAAGTCTTAAAGAATCTTTCAGAAACGTATACGTTTCAAACGGTTTCTATTACTAGTATTCTATGGGACATTTAGAGATTTTTTTTCTCTCATGAAAATGTATTTCTGTGAAAAGATGATTCACCGCGTAAAATATTTTGATATATTTTCCATATAACATTTGTTCCCGTTGCTCATGCTCATGGAAACTATAATGCTTTGAATAATTTATTCCATGAATCAACCATTTCAAACCATTTAAAAGACGTAATGTGAAACACAAAGTAGAGGGTGATTATAATTAAAGTTCCGCGTTAAAAAGGCTGTAAAAAAGAACTACTGGTCAGAATGATATGTAATTTAACCTGAACACTCGTAAAGCAATGGAAAATGATCTAGTCTAAGAAATACTTCTACATTTTCTCATTATATGTCACTATACCCATCAAAATACGTACTTGGCTTCGGCAAACATACTGCACTGAAAAAAAAATGCCTGAGCTGAGGTAGCTGATGTATTGGCTACCAACCGGACAGACAATACATGAGCTCGCACAGCTAACATCCGTCTGCTATGACGTGAATTTTCCACCTTCTGTATCACAGCGTACAGCATGTAGACCTTCTGTATCACAGCTTAAGTAGCTAATCTACAAGATAAGAAAAGGGAACCTAAAGTTGTTGTTGTTGTTGTTGTTTTTTTGGGGGGGGGTTACGGCTTGTCCACATCTAGATCATTAGAGCCCTAAAATTCTGTACAGGTAGGGAAAATGCAGTTACGCACTAAGGAGAACCAATATGACTCTCCCTGCGTGTGGGACATGCCGAATGACTCAACCATACCCACTAAAAACCCTCCTGAATTACAACTCAAAACTCAAATATCAACACATCTCAAAACATTTAATATATCATTACAAAAATAAAATAAAAAATAAAAAGAATAGGAAAATAAAAGATATCCTAGCGTCGGGATCGAAAAGAACAAGAGGTGACCAAGGAAGGTCAGGAAAGAGAAAGGAAGGAGCCTTGCACAAGTGGAAGTAATGCCAGACTCAGCTCGGGGCCCCGTGTTTGCCAAACACGTACTTACTAGATGTAAGTCCCCTGGGGGGGGGAACCTATAGTAGATGATGTTGCTAACCAGTAAGCATGTAATATTGTTTCGACGTGAGTCGATGTCGACTATCTGCACTCTTTCTTCTCGATATTTTTTCTCGACTTTCTTGACGATATTCATTTTTATTACAACTCAATGGTCTTAACTTGTTTCATCACAGGCGTTTAGCAAACGTTCTTTTTTTCGACGTCCGTCTTCAGGTACCCGACAATGCCAGTATTCGATCCAGGGTCCTTTTTCCTCTGAAGGCGCAAACGCTAGCATTGAACTACTGCAGTATAATATTTTATTAACTTGTGTTACGTTGTCTAAGATTTCACACCATAGTATTGGTACCATGAATAGTAAATACGTAAAATAGTAATCACTTCTAGAATCTTGAAAAATATATATTTAAAAACCAAGAAAATAGTTCTTTTGTATTCAAACGTTTCTTTATTTTGAATATGTTTGAAATTTACTCTTATTAGATTAATACAGTTGAAATAACGTTATTTAAAATAATAATTAGATATACCAACATTAACCTTCAGAAATTCAAAATATCATCAGTGTACGGTTGCTCGAGGTCAAGAAAACACTGTAAATATTCGTCGATTAGACTTCAAATTTCGGGCTACGCAACGTCGGGATGGCGTCGTTTAGTCGTTGTAATGAATCATTTTGTTCACGTAAACAACTATTCATAGTTACGAAAGCCATGGTCGATTTGACTCCGTACAAGAATTGCTGAGGCTGCGCCGCCACAGTCATGAGACAACGAACCGAATGCATTGAAGGTAGCGCAGCCGAGTGTCATTTAGCTGCAACTACGAACGAGATCAGTGGTGAGGAACAAACAGTTGTTGTAGCTAAGTTAGATTTTTGAGCGGGGCTGAGCTGTTGAGCGCAAAACATACAAGCTATAGCTGTTGATGTAACTCTCTTCCTCCCAGACAAAACAGCGTTAGCTTCCGCAGTGATAGAAAATTCGCCTCGTTCAGACGAAAACTGTTTTAGGGCAGCTACAGCATAAGCTGTGGCAGCTAATGGTACTGGCTGTCCGCTAGATAGCCAACGCGTGAGCTATCACAGCTAACTTTAGGTTGAGCTATCTAATTTTTTATTCGTGTGGAATCCCAAACCCGTCATTACATATGATCTAGGTTAAACCCCCTTGCATTGTATGTTCCCACGGCACCGCTATTTCTTCCTGCAATGCTACGACCACATCCACCATTCACGTTGATTCAATTGCTTTCCTCCCTGTGCCACCATTCACGTTAAATACATTGGTCACTTCGAATTTTTGTACAAACTAATGAAGACGTTTGATGGACCTTCTCTCACACCTTTGAGTTTGGAAATTCTATACAGCAATAGACATACTGTCACCGTTTTTGTAAGACAGCTTCTTCAGCAAAACTTGACCTTTCCTTGACAGAATCGTGGCTAATTTCTCAGACGGAGAATAACGGAAACTGCACGTACCGTGATTTTATAATGCTGTATGTTTTTGTATCAAGTATATTGTACGGAGCACCTGTCATTTCTATATCAAAGTTAATCAAACATTGTCGATACAACATCAAGTGTTATATTGACGTGTATAGTGCCATGTATCAATAAATTTTCGAACTATTTCTTTCGCCTTACGATTTTCCTTAGCTTCATGTTAAATTACAGGTCACTCTGATTAGGTTAAATTACAGGTTTTATTTACAACCCTTTGAAAGTGTGACAAAATTATAATTTCCCTGTACTTAAGTTTCTGTCTCGCCTTAAGTGGTGGAGGCTTGAATTAAATTTTTAGTGAACTTGAACTAAATGTTATAATAGTGTGGCTAAAAAGTGATTTCTCAATACTGCAATAATATGAGTTCTTGGTCAGTGGTTGAATATTCTTCTTTTACATTGCTGGAAAATATATCTTGACAGGAAGAATTTTGATGCAAATCCGTATAGTCAATGCATGTTGCACATGAGGACACAACTTCTTTATGTGATCGATTACGAAACAGCGTGTGGGTGTAAAATTATGTCTTCGGGTTATAAGAGAAAGGTGATGCCATAGTTTGCTCAGAGAATAGTAATCACTGGTGGAGAAATGGTGCTCAGATCACATTTGAGAAACTAAGATAAATGTAGCTATAGTTTTTGGATGAGATGCTATTTCAGTACGTTCCAATTGTTTGGAGTACCCGGGGATAATTAATGATAAGAGACATGATGTAGGAAAATATTATGATTGATTGAAGTAGCTCTAACCGTTTTGCAATAAAATGATCGCCTCATTATAATGCGCATTTATTCCTTCGAAAGAAAACTCGTAGAAATGAATATAAAACGCATTTCTAGGCTCCATTGAAGATAAGTAATACGATGAGGCTTCAAAATGTAAACTTTTTGTTGAATAGAACTATTACCGTCATTCGTATTTATTTTGTAATGTACCTCCATTTGGAAGTTGCAGATGAAAAACGCATGTCAGATTTATCCCACTGTATTGTTTTTTGGTAAGATACGACCGTTCTCTGATACAAGATAAGGCAGCGCCTTTATATTGCAATCCCACAAGGTACATTTTATCGTAATATCTTTCTTCTTGTTACTTAACCGGAAGAATGTTTTAATGTTGAGAAAATATAAATAATTCTTCTTAGTTTGGCTTTGCAGGTGTGAGATGTCACTTAATGGTCACATATACTCGTACTTATCCAGTTGTTCTGTGTCAATTTAAAATATGTAAATGCAAAAATAATTTTCAGCTGTAGATCAAGAGGTCAAGGTAACCGAATTCATGCACTGACGTTTCAACCTATTTCATGTTTCGCATTACGGTCAGGGCACTTTTAGTTCCCAGATTTACCTCATGGACATGAATCAACCGTATTTTTGCAAACGGCTGCAAATCTACAAACTTTGTAACTCCCGACCCTCATGATCAATGATTCATACGGAGGAAGTCGTGGAGGAAATGAAGAGCAGCAAATAAGAAAAAAATATCGTATTAAAGGAGGCTGAAACGTTAGCCAGTGAATAAGGTAATTTATATCCACGACAGACAGTTGAAAATTATTGATTTAGAGTAAGTAAACGCAGTTTTGCAGTTAAAATATCTCATCGGCAAGGCGGCGTATTTGGCTTCTATCTTTTTCGTGTTACCCATCCTATGTTATTCACAAAGTAGTCAGCATGTCGCCACGTCCTATTCTTTGCGTCGCGGGCACAGACACTTGCAATAGCTGAATGGGACAAAACCTGGCAAAAATCTCCTAGAACTGCCACTCTACTCGCCATCAGTGTAAGCTCCAGATACTATAGTTTTCATTCACGAATTATTTCAAACTAAGGGGCATGGAGTAAAGTGATTGTTTCTTGGTGCTGTCTATGGAAATAAAATAGCACCTCTGGGAATTGAACGTTGTCATTTATTGCAGTATAAACGAAAGAAGGACACCTAGTGAGTGAACTCATATTTTAGAACTTAAATATTTATCATTTTATTGACCAATACATTCATTTTTATTATGTTTCAAACTGCAAAGCAAACGTTTTGATTTTGTAACTTTACTTAAGTTATTCATTTTCAGTAATGCGTTATTTCAAAATTTTATACGTATACATTTTTTGGCGGGGGGAGGATAACAAAAGAAGCTAAACTATCTCTAGATAATTGATATGCTCTGAACACAAAATTATCAACAGCAACTTCAAATATTGTTCAGTGTATTAACATTTTTTGATATCACATATTATGGATAGAAATACAAGTAAGAATTTTCTTTTTATGTCAAATTCGTGCCACGAATTGCATTTTTGCTGACGGTGTTACGTCGCATACATACTTCTCTGTTTTCAATAGCAAACCATACTTCAAAAAATATATCTGGTAAGCGCTTGTAAAGATGAAGAGCAGTTTTTAACATTATCAGTTGCACGTGAGATCTTAATACTTTATAAACATTGTTAACTATCAATGTCACTGAATGTTTTAAAATATTATTTTGAAAAGTTGCTTCTGGTAGCAAGAGGCAAGTAGTGTGGCAGTCGTAGTAATTGCACTGCAAGAGAATAGAATAACCAGTCCCTTGCAAGTGGTAGTTTACCTTAATTGGCAATTCGGTCATGAAACTCACTCTCTTACTTTATCAAAATATCATAGACATACTGTATATAATGTTAATCTTTAAAAACTAAAATAAATATGTTCTAATACTTCAAATAATTGTGGAATGTATGTTTACTGTAATCTGCTAATCATCATCATTTAATATCAAACAACCATCAACATATTTCATTAACAAGTTAGTATTTAGAAATCCAATCACTTTGTGATTGATCTAATGTATATTATCTTGTTCTCTCTTTCTTTATACTTTACCATTTGCTTTTTGAGTTTGTGATAAATATAATCATTTTTTCTTCTTCTCTCCACCTTGTGTTTCCTCTAGCGGACAAGGTGTAGCGTGTTTTTCCGGTAAGAGTTCATTGTTTTCTGTTTTCTGCTGTCTGTCCTGTCATATATGTTTCTACGTCTCCTTGTACATTAACTTGGCTGTACGTGTGAGTGTATGTGAGTATAAGAGTATATTTGAATTCATTTTTCCACAACCATATCATGAACGCATGAGAGAGCGTAATATAGCTTGCAAACCCTTCACACCCGTGAGTGTGTTCCTCAGTACTCCTAAGGACGAAGTGGTAGCGAGGGGACGTAGGGATAGAAAAAAAGATCAAAATTTATTCACGAAACGGACATGATTATATGAGGTTCTAATTTATTCCTGCATATTTCAGGTTCATAACGCAAACTTGCTACCAATGACTCCTTAGTATCGGAGGCAGTTTGTGTTCGTCTCTGCCTGTCGTTCTGTGTAAGTCGCTCCCCGCGCTCGACGCCCTATCCTCGAGAGACACGAACCTTCATTCTCAGAGGGCGACACAGGCTCTTCCTGCTGCGTGGGTAGCATTCGACCTCTCCTTTTCTTTGCATTTCACGGGGGTGGATGAGGTTCCGACCATGCTTTCATTTTTTGCAACAGAGTCGAGATATCAAAGACGATGCGTGGACTATTGGTCTGATCATAAGCAATACCACTGAAAAAAAACAACTTTCTTTGCTCATACGTATAATCTGCCATTTCTCGTCATTAACTCAACCGCAGTATGCAGAAAACTGTTAAAACGTGATAAAGTATTGCAAGTGCGTAATTCCTTAGCGATAAACAATTCGGACAAAAATGACTCTGCTCATTGAGTAGGACGGGCAGACGACACAGAATCTGAATTAAAATACATCTGTGAATTAAAAATAGGTTGCAGCAATTTAATGCTGGACTAAATCTCTTGTTTAGTCTTCCATCAAACTATGTTATGTAATCATTTGCATGAAAAAGAAGACATTAATATTCACAAAAATTTTGAGTCCATTCCTAATTTAATGCGTCACGTATTAAATTGCAAAATAGAGATGTATCAAATAGCTTTATAATAATCTTTCACAGGAAATTAATAATCTGTAATAATCTTTCACATGAAATTAATTTGTGCCACAACTCCTACTGTTGGACTGGGTCGGTAATTTTATCCTAGAAATCACTTGTACAAAGACAGATTTTTTGAACAATTTACCTTTTCATCTATCCTATATTACTACCATAATAGTTCCTCAAATAGTGTACTTCTCCATGTGGCAGTGATTGAAAAACATGGAATATCCATAAAGATATTCACTCACCAAGCTGATCTAGGCATTATCCGAATTATAATATATATCCTAATTATATGTTCCAGTATCCTATGATTTTACTACATTACTCCAGCAAAATTTCTTATGATATCTAAACTGGAGGATGTTACAAATTAGCGTCTAAATCAAATAATAAGTGGGGCGGAGTCTCTGAATTCTCACAGGGAGCTACATTCAACTTAATGAGCAACTACGTTGTTCTGTGAATGGTCTAATTCTATAAATGATATCATATTTGTTCTTTAACTACTGCAGAGAGAGGAGAGGTCGTTGCTAATCAAAAGAATCCGAGCGTTCAGATCACTCAAGCAATCCAATTCATCGCGTAAACTGCTGTTCCCCCTATAGGTGTTGATATGTCGCTGTATATAGCGACACGGAAATTATGTAAAACATTACCTCCGTAATATCAATTTACTTACATACACCCTATTTTGTTTGTCTAATAAAAATCACCTCACTCACATTTTGTTTAAGGAAAATGATAGTTTGCAAAGGCATCAGAAGGAAAGTAGCCTAAGAAAGGTTCTTAACGAATAAAACTTGCCAGGCTTTATATGTCAAACTACGTCGATGAGGATCAATGGTGTTCGAACGATCTCCTATTCATAATTAATACTCTTTCCCAGCAAACACGCATGGATATTTCGACGTTCTCCTACACTTAATTCATCTTCATTTTCTAAGCACATTCCATCTGTTATCATTGGTCTATTTGATGTTTTATGTGTATATAAGTGTTTAATATAATTCAGGGAATCGTGAGTTCACCTTTGGGCCAATTTGGTGTGCATATAATACTGCCTTTAAATGTTTATAACAATTTTTAATGTATATTTCCTTCCATGACATGCTGAGAGACGCCTTAACTCGGGAGAACGGTCTCTAAGGTTCAGTTGATCACTTCCAATAAATTTGCTTCTATAATTTTTCCGTTGATTTCATATTCAATTTTTTTGTATAGAATATCCAGTTATTCATTAAAGGTTATGATTAATAGCTATTGTAGAACTTCAAACTTAATCACTTATGATATGACTCTAAATCAATCGAATTGGTCTCACGAGACTAGACTTACGTCAACTGTTGCGGTTTTCGTACGCCAATGATAAGTTCAAAGAAATAAATACTCAAAAACCTATCTATTGGCATGGTGTACTGTAAAATATAAGAAATATTCACGTTTATTCTTTGCTTCATACAAATTACAGATAAAAATGTTTTTATAAAAATGACGTTATGTCAACAGCAATGTTGAATACTGTCGCAGAAGAAAGTCTTGTAACATTTAAAAACTTTTGTCACAGTCTTGATGTATTTTTCTAAATCCTTCGAACTATTTTATACTCCAAAAGAGAGGTAAGCAACCCTTCATGCCATCAAAAGAAGCAACTGTACGTATTCTTGCTGTAGAAATGAATATCCTGTCTTGCGTATGCATCACATCTAATCATACTACTTGCGTTATACTCAACTGAACCAAATATCGTGTCTCACCGGTTAACGTCTTGCAAAAGACAGCTAGTGGTGCGAAGTCCTCCAGTTGTAATGCTGTGATACAGGAAGCAAGGACAGAAGGAATTCAATTATGGACTTCCCAGAGCTGAAAGATGGATGCGGCAGCCCTACAGATGAAGAGGACCGCTGGTGGTAAGCCCCACTTTTCTGAGAATTAATAAATTATTAAAAATATCCACTATTAATATACATGTTTGTTTACAAAAATCAAATTTTCCTCTCTTTACCATAAAAATTCAAGGTATTTCTAGAATCATTAAGATTACAATATTTTAGTAAACATAGATTTTAGATTTCCTTTAACAGTGTTGTAAGTTTGTTGATATTCTCCCAGAGAGAGCAATGAAGAGAGAGACCCAACAGCCTTACGCGCCGGTTGTCCGGAGGGGAAAACGATGAGATATTTCTCTGTCTCTCGCACATCGCCTTAGGAGGGGGAACTCGATTCCACTCACTGACTGCTTACTGCTGCTCACAAGTCGTTGCACAGTCGTTGCACAGTCGTTGCACCTTACCCCCTCCAAGCGGATGTGCGAGCGAGAAGGCGACTTCTCTCAGTATCTTCTGTCTTATATTAACAAGGACAATCTTCAGCAGAGACGGTTGCCTCTATTTATATTTAACTCTATGGGACAAACAGATATCAAATGCTTCCCCTCAGGCTCAGTTCCTTGTGACCGTAATTTTAAAAGATTTTTTTGTATTTTAGGATGAATAATTAATTAATTTAAAGAAAATACTCGAGGATAATTGTATCACATAACTTGATGCTTTACGAGCACATTGTTTCTGTGGAACATCTCTTTTTGTAGTCCAGATATTGTCAAAAAGAATAATAGTACTCCAGTTTTTTCTATCTTCGAAATCGATAATGAAAACGCTCGACATGCTTAGCAGGCACAGTCCTATGATTCTCACGGGGAAGATTGGACGAAGATACACAAGACTCGTTGTTACCAATAGCTTACAGCACGAGTTTACGTAATCACCTACTACGGGAACATCATATTTGTTTCCGTTTTTTTAAGTAAGATTAGTAAATATAACTGATGACCATGTAACTGTCTGTAAACGTGTGGTGTGCAGACAAGATGGAAAGGCGGGTGTGAAGTAAAGTATTGCATCTTTAACCTGGAGAAAGGAGTCAAAAATGATTTTGTAATACTGGCAGTATAATTCTTCTATTAACCACCATTATATAATCAAGATAAATAATTTTAGGCTTATAACATTTTGTCAGACGAATACCATTTATTTTGTGCTTTTGTTACAACATAACGTTTCGACTCTATGTTTTTGTTTATATTTTCATTTAATATCATGTTCAATTATTCCATTTCCATGTTGCTTGCTATAATTTGTTACCTCTGACGACGACTCAAACCTAGAGACGAAGCGTGTTCTAAAAAAGCACAAAATAAATGGTATTCGTCCATCAAAAGATCGTAAGTCTAAAATTAGTAGTAAAATAAATAGTGTTGCCTGTTGACTCCAAATTTATATTCAAAGGGTTTATGTTCATGACCTAATAATGAAACCTGAATTATTGGTTTTTCTACCTCCTAATCTCACCTGGGGAAAGCATTTATCATGTTACTGGTAGGACCTTACCTTCCAACGTACAAAACTTGCAAAGAATTCATGTGTCTCAAGTTTGGTGATAACTTGTAAGTCGATAGCAAAGATTATATTGTACGTGAACATGTTGCAGTGGAGTGGAGGTGCAGCTGGGCCCAGGGCAGGTGCATCCGCGCGGTTACCGTCTCTCGTCTGTCCGTTACGGCGAGCTCCGACTGGGTCTCGTCATGACGAAGGGTCAACTGGAGCTGGAGGTCCTCTCCGCTCGAAATATCGCATGCGAGGACCGTGAGAACCCACCAGGTGCGTCACTATGGCAAGGAGGATGACACACAGTGGGTGACGTATTGAACAAAATCATTTTTTGACTGTAAGAACATTAATGAAACCTATTGTTTTTCCTTCGACCATCACATTTAATGACACCAAGAAAGGTTTTACGCTGAAGTCAGTATATGAAGACACTTACCCAAGAGATTACCTTAATTTGGCATTTTCGGCATTTTCACCAAAATTGCTCCTGTTTTAATATAGCCAACATTCTGAGTATAAACATCTGATGAAACTGTCAAAGACAATGAAATTCATAATGTTCATTTAATCTGATAAAGACAAAACTATGGGTTTTATTATTATAACTGCAAGTATCAAAACATTTTCTTCTTCTTCTTAAACTGAACCTTTTCTGCAGGGCTTTCTTTCCATCGAGTTTGTACCTCTTTCTTTCACGAGATATTTGGCATTGTCTTGCCATTTAATCCTGGGTTTTCTTGTTTCCTTTCAACCTCACATTTACTTCCCAGTGCTTTTTTCGAATGTTTACGTAATTTGTTCGGTTAAGAAGTCCATCTGAATAGGCCTCTATGTTTTGTATGTCCTATTGTTCGGCAACCATTCGACGTGCGCTTAACACGGGATGTTAATTTCACCATCAATCTTCCTATTGCTCTTACATTTTGTTCCTAGGTATTTAAAAGATTCAACTTGTCCATCACTTGAATGGTTTGACAGTTAGATTGACATTGCTTTGTAATAATCACAGTTTTTTTTCTTTTCCAAGGCTAATTTTCACGTTCCAGTTTTCAAACTGTTGTGTCCAAATGTTAATATTCATTTCTAACGATGATTCTAAATTTTTCTTTAAGTACGAGGTCATCTACACGTAATAATTCTGAAATATAAGTAGACTTTAGATTCCAGCAACCAACTTTAAACCCATCGTACTTTCTATTTTATGGCAATTTTTGCTACATTGTCCTTAATTATCACAAACAAAGATAATGAGAGAATATTACCTACCCTTACTCCCTAGTAAGTTAAAAATTCTTCTGTTTGTGCATTGGAAGTTCGGATCACGTTGGAAGTCAGGATCGCGAGGAAATAAAATCGTTTGCATGTATACCCCAAAATGAAGGTACATGGCACATTTAGATTGTTTTACATGTAGTCATGTTTCTGATAACAGTAAATTCGGACTTTAAATATTTGAGAAAAATTGTATGTATTGTATTAATCGTCCATCCCTTACAGNCTTACTCCCTAGTAAGTTAAAAATTCTTCTGTTTGTGCATTGGAAGTTCGGATCACGTTGGAAGTCAGGATCGCGAGGAAATAAAATCCTTTGCATGTATACCCCAAAATGAAGGTACATGGCACATTTAGATTGTTTTACATGTAGTCATGTTTCTGATAACGTAAATTCGGACTTTAAATATTTGAGAAAAATTGTATGTATTGTATTAATCGTCCATCCCTTACAAGAATGATATCTAGTATTTTCTTCCGTTTGTCTCTTTGTTTTGCAGATATCGTTATTAACGTTTTGTAATGTCATAATGTACTATATTAGTGTCCCTGTCTCTGTCGCACGTTAACTAGGGTGGGGGAACTCGATTCCCCTCTCTTGACTGCTAACAGTTGCGCACTAATACCTACTCATCCAAGCAGCCCCGGCAAGTTAGCTGGAATATCATCAACCATTTACCTCTCTAGATTAGCACCTGTTGTACTGGCGGAGTATTTGAGCTTGTACGTGTGTTGGTACCGTGACAGAATTCTAATTACGCGCTAATTATCTGCCGGATATGTAACAAATGCCGACGTGCATGCGTTATAAACAACGTTTTTTAAACAAATTTATTGCAAAAACAAGCTATTGCTCTCAAAAGTAGTGGATAAGTAAAGTTAGGGAGGACGAAACACATCGATAAAACATAGTTTCATTATTCCGTGATCATATTAACAGGATGTACGCTTAACCGAAATGTCGAAAATTTAGAAAATATTTTCATTTATTAACTGTTAAGAACTAAGGCTGAGCAAAGTATAAAATTACCTGAGCAAAATTGAGTAAAGTCAAACCTTTCAATAAGTACAAGATCGTTCGAATCGGTTGACAATAAAAAATCCATTTCAGCTAACTTGCCGGGCTGCTTGGAGGGGTATGTATTAGAGCGCAACAATCAGCAGTCAAGAGAGGGGAATAGAGTCTCCCCACTCTAGTCGATGTGTGACAGACAGGGACACCATACTTCGTTTTCCTCTTCGAACAATCGGTACATAAGACCGCTAAGTCATTTATATTTATTTCTAGGATATCAACTCCCACAAAATTTTGTATAACCTCCCTTTTGGTTTCATGAAAATTGTCTCATTATAAACTGACTAAAAAAGGCAACGCCCTTGCTCAATAGTATTTCAAACACTCTGCCCTGAATATCTCTTTTGTTAAACAGAACAGAAACGGTAAGAATACAAAATTCTTAGGTCTTCGTATTCAAGATAACCTGAAATGGATTTATTACTTTGATTTTAAATTTCAAACTAGTCAGTGTTGTAAATCCTCATCTTTCAGACTGTGTAGATTTTGAAAATCTCTATTCCCATTTAGGATATAGCATTACTTATAGGGGCCACTCTGCTCAAAGTACGTAAACTTTCAGAATACAAAAGAGGATTGTCTAAATATTGTGCGAATCTCATCCCTGAAACTCATGTAAACTTTTATTTAGGATGTTTAATATTCCAACAATTCCGGGCATATACAATTTATTACCATTACCATTTCCTATTTCTTTTACACAAAGCCCCACATCGGTGGTTCAATTTATAACAATTTATTACTTTCTTCTAACTACTTAATTACACAAGGCGTCTCATTGATACATCACATTTCATAAATCCCCTTCATGATTTACCCTTCCAAAATAATATAAACATCATATAACCAAATTAATTCAATAACAGAAAACCCCTTTTTGACACAATGTATTTCTTAAACCCCAATTATTACCCTTTCAAAATAACAAACATCATATAACCAAATTAATTAATTATTTTTTAGATATGTGCCGATTCTCCTATAATTATCTATGGTAATGCGATCTCGTGTGTATTATGCGTGAATTTCTAGACATTCAAATAGTTCTTGAATAGTTCATCTCAGAAATGTAACACGTTCTATCATCCAGATTATTAATACGAGTTCCAACACAATACCTTTATGGGTTTTACGACCTCGTCACACGATGTTAGCAAAGACACGTACTGTAGCAGATTCCGTCCGTTCTCTGTTCATTCCCCATTGTCACTGATCGTGCTCATCACGAGTTCATCTATCAATTCCGCTCTGTCACGGGTTCTCACTTAATTTATTGATTTTCTCTCTCCTGATTCTCACCCTCTTACTGCTTATCTTACTCTTACTGCCCCTTTTGAACACCGCCGATCTGTATTTATCACCCTCTGCGAGCTGGTATAGACTCGCTGTCTCAGCCATTTCTTTCCTCGGTCACTGCAGCAGGCTCGTCACCGGCGCTGACTAGCCACTTGGCTCTTGTCAGGTCTGCTTGAGTGCACATTGTGGGTCGTTGCGACGGTAGCAGTTGTGATGGTGGTGGTGGCGGTAGTTGTCGCTGTGATGCGATGTCGTCGCACTTCACCGTACGAAGGGGGCGGGGACTTAAAAAATTTGGGCTCATGTAACCTGGATTTCCGATGAACACTTTTCAGTTTTCATACGATTCTACTACAAAGTTTGTTAAAACTTTTACTTTTTTACAATAGTTTCTTCTTTAAAGAGTTATTTGAATCACATATAAATTATTTACTGAACTGAATTATTTTAAAGCACTAGAAATTAATTACACTACACCGTAATATACACAAATACCCTCTTCTATTCAAATCATTTTTAAATGCTAGAAAATCAATTTTACCTTTGTCTCTCAAATCAAAAACAATGTACACAATGTTTTTATAAATCTGTCATAGATTAATTAACCAAGACTATCAATGATTATCAATGCAATCAAACGTAATCAGTTTCAAAGTGTTCTATTGAAAATTGGTAATATATATTACCAATTTTGAGAAGGGAATTATACCACAAAATTCCTGAATTCGAGCAAGACAGTTACTTTTAGGGTAGGAAATGCTTTCATAATAAGATGAGATTCATGATAAGATGTAAGAGATGTCATTAAATTGAATCTTCAAATTATTATTAAGTAGCTTCCTACTGCACCAATGTTCAAGAATTTATTCATATTAACAAAAGGTGGTAAAATATCATTTTAATTTTCCCACTGAATATATTTTTTATTCTACTTGCCAATCATGAGTAATGCAAATTCCTTTCATATTTGATCATGCATTGTTACGGTAATTTTGCTATTAATTGATTAAATTACTTTAATTGTTATTATTTCTTATTATTCACAACACTTTATTTTTATGTATACTCAACCTATCTTGGTTGTGAACTTTATCTCCATTGCCCAATCCTGGCTTGAATTGTTCTCTGGTATTCCTGCAGGGAAAGGTTGATTTATTTACAAGCTAGGCTCACTGGGCACCAGCCATGGGGTGACAGTGTCATTAGTACTATCAATATTATTTATTTCAAACTTTGAGTGTTCTTAATTGCTACAACTTATTTGCAATATTTTCAGAGTAATAAGTTGATAGTGGTATGTATTTGTTCAATATATGTACTATTACAATTCATTTAAAACAAAATTACTTAAATACTCTGTAGGTATTATAACAAGTAACTATATTTTTTCCTTTTAGAGTGGGAGCGCACGTCACGATTTTGTCTTGAGGCATAGAAATGTTTAATCCACCTCTGCATTTTCACCCTTTGCTTGAAATTGTTGGGATAGTCTCTTACTCACTTCTGGAGAGGAATTTAGTTTTCCTTCACCTGGCCATATGCAATTCGTAACTTCTTCTTTGACGATGAATTATTTATTTATATTTAATTTCTTGTATATGTTATTGTATTTAATTTCTTGCATCTGAACAGTTAATCATCAATTACTCCAAACTATTTAGCTTCTACCACCTCTTAGATAGAAACAGTAATAGTCTTTTTGTATGTTGTAGCACAAATATTCAACTGCATGTCCGAAAGGTAATGATTTGACATTTTCTTTTTGATGTGTGGTTGTTAATGTTGACATATTTTTCTTTTCCTTATTTATCATTAACTGGTTGTTGTGTGTCCATTGTAGTGTTTCACTTCATTCTTGTTTATGCTGTATTTATGAGAATTGTCATCTTTAAACTTGAATACCTTTTAATCCATTTACACAGTTGAACAGGGCTGGCTGGTCCTTATAGACAACCTAGGTGGCTGCCTGGGATGGAATTGTTGGGGTGGAATGGCAGGTGATTGGTTTCTTGGCATACATTTTATCAACATTATCCAAAATGATCATGCACCAGTGCCTCCTCACGCATTGAGGAAGAGAAGGCTAAGATAATTACGAGTACTTTTCATAGAGAGAAGTGTAAATTTCCTATTTGACGCATTCCATTGCATGTGAAAAGTTTTGTCATAGGTTGAAGGTGGGTGAAAATTACCCCTGAGTCATTTTTTCAGTCAATAGCAAATTGTGGTTTATATTATCAGATAATTTAAAAAAAGTCTGTTTAGATTTAACATCAGATCAAGTGCAGTCATCATAATGTACTACTTAAATTGCCTGATCTACGTGGAGTATATCCAAGACACCCTATACATCAGGGGTGCTAACACAGTGAACACAGCTTGATGTTTGGATAATTTTTACTCACCATGCCCTTACAGAAAATTATCACTGCCATCACACAATAATCATTGCCTATGTGTGATGAGACAGTGATGTAAGTGATGAGTGAGAAGTGATTACAGCAGTACTTCACGTGTGATGCTAATGATGAGTGATAAACCTATACTTAGCTGCATCACAGCTGTACTAGTTATTTCACGGATTCTGTGTGCGCTGAATCACTAATAATTGAATCACTCAGCAAATTATCACTGAATAGTCATTAATGGATTCTAGTGAGGCAACAATGATTAATCACACATGTAATTCTGTGATAATTTTATGTAAGGGTAATGTATGAAACAAACCTTTATTAAGGGAAGATACATAAAGAAACTTATTATTTATGATTTACAACTTCTATTTCTGAGCTCCCCTACAGCTATAAGGGAACTTAAATAACTGTCATAGACTATGCTTCTATTCATGCCACAATTGGCTTTGAAGCTTGCAGTAGAAAGTGAAGCCAAAGATTTTCATTTGTAGCACATTGGTCCCTAGATACATTCATTTTTGGCGGTTCTTTTTGACAAGAATGGAGAAGATTCATGATATTGGGACAATTGGATACTATGGCAGATCTATATTGCCTGATCTACGTGGAGTATATCCAAGACACCCTATACATCAGGGGTGCTAACACAGTGAACACAGCTTGATGTTTGGATAATTTTTACTCATCTGTGATGGAATAGATTGATGCTCAAAAAATGGTAACAATGAGATGATATGGTAAAAATGTTGTGGGTAACATTTTGGTTCAGGCTTGAGGGAAAGGGGTTGAGATAATGTGGGCGTGGAAAGTTTTTCTCCTAGGGTGTCCAAAAATCTAGAGCCTGTCTTTTGATCTTCAGAAAATGCCCCTTTTCACAGTTTTAGCTTTATTTTGAACACCTTGTGCTTTAACAATTACCTTCCTGTTTGATAAAAAAATCTTTTTCCTACACAATACTCTGCCACAGATTCCAAATTTTTTCCCAATTTATTCTTAGTTTAGTATGATTCATTGTATCAAATGTTTTGCTTGGGTCGATCAGCTGAACCAAGACATCCAGGAATTTATTTATCTTTTCATTTATACTTTGAGAAAATTAATGCGGTAGAAAATTTGTCCACTTCTTTTCTTCAAATCTGAGTTTATTTTCAATTATCACAACATTTTGTATCAGATATATCTCTACGAATATTGATATATGAGTTTTCATAACTTTTCACATGTTTAAAGAAGTACTACTAGCCTGAAGTTCAACTAATGGTCAGATAGTGAAATTTTTTATTTCTTTGGAAAGAATTTTGCTTGCAAGTGACATATTTATAAGATTTTAAAAAGTGACATGTGTATCGTTTAAACATAGCTTAATATCTGTAACTCTTACTTTATCTGTCCCACATCCTTTTTGATAATTTGAATTTTGTATTATCTGTTTGAATTGGTGATAAATAACATTAAGAGCTAAAACACTTTTTTAAATTTGTATTTGTGTATGAGTTCCTACATCATATTACATCTATGTATCACATATGTAGAATCTATAAATTAATCATGAAATCTTTGTACTGTTTCTTACTATCCATCTTTTCACTGAGATATTTCCTGGTAATGGCATTAATATTAAATGATTTCCCTCTCTCTGAAGCCAAGTTCACATTTTCTCAAGTTTGTTCTCTCTTGCATTTTCTTCATAACCTTAGAATTGATTTGAAGTGGCAGCAATAGTTCTCCTCAACTCTTCTCTGTCCTGGGTCATTTCCTTCAGTTGGTGGTATGAGGGGCAACATAAGTCCTTCAATAACTGTCCAGACTTGCCCAGCCCACGTCAGTCTCTATGATTCCTTCCTTGCACTGAACATTCCAGTATGGTGGTAATGAATTCTTGCCATTGGAGAATATGACTGACCAAGCTGCTTTTCTCCTTCTCAAAGTCTCCAGTAAACATAGCTTCTCATTGATTCACGTGATCTCTTCTTCATTGGTGATTCTGTTCATCCGGGTAATCTTTAACTTTTAACTGTATTTCCAAGGCAAGCAGTCATTTCTTCTGTCTCCCCAAATGTCCAAGTTTCACTGCCATTCTACAGAACACTTCATATGAAGGTTTTGAGAAGGTTTTTCTCAAGTTCATACTGATGTTGTTTGAGGTAAAAAGTTTGTGTTTCTTTTTAATGGCTCACCTGGTCTGGTTGACACAATATCCTCCTTGGATTGCCCATCTGATGTTATCCTACTACCAAGATACACTAACTCCCTAGCATTACCTATTATTACATCTCCCAGGGTTAGATAGGCTGACTTGCCGTTCCTACTCACCACCATCACTTTGATCATGTTCTTGTTAATTTTCGTGTTGCATATGTGAACTTTTTTTCTGCGCACATTTCATTGACACATTCCTGCAGCAGTAGATACTTTTTCTTTGTATCTATTACTTTTCTCATATCTGTTATACCCAAGGTATCTAACATTGAGTTAGTTCTCAAGATACCTCCCTCTTCTTCATATCTCTTACACTCCCATAGCACAGGTTTCTTCATACAGACAAATCCTGGAATGGACTCAAGATTTAGATATTTCTAAAATAAAAAACCATTAGTATCAGCTATATCACTATTAATATTGCCAGCTGTTTTAAAATACTAGTCGAGTACCAGCAGCTTTACCTTCATGAATTTTGCACAACTATTCTTTAAATTAACATAAATGTGTGTTTAAAAAGAATTTACAATAAAAAAAGAAAAAGAAAAAGTTCTGTACAATTTGTAAATGGAAAAAAAACTCAGCAAATGAGTGATATAGGAAAGAATATAATGTAGCTATAAATAATCTTGAAAAGAAATAACATAAATTCTTAATAATTAATTTACTGGTGCTAAAAGGAATTATTAAAAAATATTTGGAAGATTTGAACTTGGCATTTTAAATAGGGAAAAAATTGAGTTTTGATGATGTAATTAGTAAATATGTACATAGAAAGATGGATTGAAAAAAATTTGGAGAAAAATTCACTAATCAATTTACAGATTCTACATACGACATACATAAATGTAATACAATTGTATATAAAAGCTCATTGGTAGACACAAGTAATAATAATTTTTTTAACTCACAACTTTCAAGTACCTACTTGGAAACAGTTTTCACTTGGCAATAGACGAATCAATAGTATTTTTGTCTCAAATACCATTGAACATGAAGTCAAGCACCTAATACAAATTTAAATTGTCATAGTGCATGAGACATAGATAATATTAGTGTCAGTGAGTAAAACAGTGAATAAACAGTATACTTGTACCAGTAAAACACATTACAAACATAACTTAAGTGGAACTCCTTTATGACAATTTTTAAGGCTACCTTGTTTTGGGAAATTTCTTTCCATTTTCACTTACAATAAGGGAAAAAAATGATGGAAACACAAATATCAAAATAGAATGTAAAGAAAAACCTGTCAGAAAACCTTGTGATAAATGAAAATGAATTTGGATATCAAGAAAAGGAGGAGACAAATTTTCTGCTGCAAAAATTCTCTGAATTTATAAATGAGAAGCACAAAATAACTACTATGTTCTAGTTATTGTGTTTTTGTCTATTATCATTTTATAATGTTTATTGAAGAAATGACCTTAAACTTAAGACAAGCATTTGATACAATAAATCATAATAACCTAAAAGTTAAATTGGAAAGAATTGGAATAAATGGAAAAGTGTTGTATTGGATAAAGCAATTTGTCAAATCAAAAAAATGTTTAACACTCAACAACCCTCTGGTGTCCAATAGACACATTTTCAAATTTATTTGTCTACCTTATCAAGAATATATTCTTTATAACAAAATCACTTTATCTATTCTCCTCCCATTGTTTGAAATCCACAATGAAGTAAATAAATGTTTCTAGAAGCAATGAAGTAAATAGAAGTTTCTAGTTTTTGATTAATTCAACAATGGTTGAGATACTGTTGATAAACTATGTACTTCTCAATTGTATGTATGTATTTTAGTTTGCATCATTGTAATCCAGTTTTTTTTAATGGCTAAGGATTTGACTGATGAAGATATCTGACGTGCTTTAGAAGAGAGTGATGATGAAAATTATGTTTCTAGTGAAAATGATACCAAAGATGTAGATTTCATTCCAGATACTGTTTCTGACAAGGAAAGCAATTTTATGGAAACAGCATCTGAAGAAGATGAGAAGCAATTGTGCAGCAACGATGAAAATACTGTTATGACAAAGTAAATAATCCTGGTAATTCAGTTATTAAATGTATTGGTAAAGATGGAACTGTAAGGGAAGCAAAACTGGTCAAAACAGGAAGAATTAAATGGCATAATTTAGTTAGTAGCAGTATTCAATGAGTTGTTCTTCCACCAGGATAAATTAATGATCCCATCGACAGTTTGAATTTATTTCTTGACACTACTCTGGATCTTATCGTAAAACACACTTACTCTGAGGCTAAGAGGGTCTTACAAAATAAATGGAAACCAATAGACAATAGAGTTGCAAGCATAATAGAGTTGCTACTATGAGAAAAAAATGGATTCGTGGTTATCCAACCCTTGTTAAGTTTTGATGATGAAGGTACTAGGACTCATAAAAAATCAATAGATAAATTTGCAGCTATCAGGGAATTGTGGGAAAATGTAAATCACAAATTACAGAAATTTTATTTATCAGGAGAAAACCTTACAATAGATGAGCAATGATACCAATAACTCGTTCTAACAATACTTGCCGAATAATCCTAACAAAAAGATGTGGTGGATTTGCAATAGCAAGGCAAGTTATCCTTGTTTGAAATTCCATACCTCTGCAAAGAGGGTTCAAATAGAACAGAAAATCTGGCTTCTACAGTGGTTAACAAATTGTGCCAACCCTATTAAAGAACTAACAGAAACGTGGCATATGACAACTATTTTACAAGCCTAGAAGTTCCACATCTATTATTCCAGAATGGACTGACAGTAGTGGGTACTATGAAAAAGTAAGCATTATATACCTCAAAAATTTCTGCCCAACCGAACTCATGATATTGAAAGTAATGTTTTGATTTTGTAAAACTGTGACATTGGTTTTGTATGAGCCAAGAAAGAAAAGTTTGTTATTTTACTGTTTTCTGTGCACCATACTGGTGAAGTGATCACAGAAAATAAAAATAACTCAGCAGTAAACCTCTACTATTATGCAACTAAATGTGGTGTTGATATCCTAGATCAAATGGTTCATGAATGTACAATTCAACATAAGACAAACTAGTGGCCAATAGCTTTTTTTTAAATATTATAGGTGTTATTTTATTATATCTTTTATAATAAGGAAAAGTTTGTATCCCACTTGGAATCAACAAAAGAAGTATTCTCAAAGAAAAATATTAATACAAGAAATAGCAACCCAACTTGTAAAATCTCATGTGCAGAGAGGAGGAAAGAAAGAGTTAACAAAGTATCACATTGAAGCAATGCAGGATATTGCAGGCGTAAATAAACAAAATGCAATTCAATTAACTGAAGAATCTGTGGTGGAAAGAAAGAAGTGCAGCCATATTTGTCCATCTTAAATTTCTAGAACCTCTAAACAATGCTGTCTAAATATGATCTAAATATCTATTCTGAGTATTCATTCAAGAAAACAATTTTTAGAAATTGTATTAAGAAATAATTAGTACTATTAATAGTTTTTAAAATGTACTAGTAATAAGTTTGTGATTCGTAAGATTCTCCGTTTTATTAAATGTTTTAAATTTTATATCATGTGCCCATTGGACACTACTGGCAGATATAGGGACAAATATGTACTGGGTTGTTAAGGGTTCAGCCAAAGGTGTTGAAATAGTGCTAAAATTGTGAAATATTGCATTCACATAAGTGGGGGTTCTAGTTATTCATGTGGATTGTCATGTGGATTGTCAAGGAATTTTTGTTCTTGCCGAATGTCAACAAGTTCACATTTTAAAGTTTGTTATGAATAAAAAGTCATTTGAAGTTGGAACTTGGTAACAGTTTCACTATTTTTATACTTCACTGTATTTCAGTTCAACAATTATTTTGATTAAACACGTGTATTGTTTCCATGGCGATTCATAATTCAATGATGACAGAAGATTAAATAATTAAGCTGTACTGAGGTTTTATAAATTATAACAACTATTATAGATTTGGATATTGTCATGGAATAATTCACCTATGTTCATGAGAATAAAGGGATATTTTTTTCTTATCTCAATTCTATTGATTAAAATAAAATAAATTCAAATTAAATTCTGCTTTGAAGTACAATTGTCATTGAATATGAGAATATCTGTTCACTGTTTTAAGAAAATACCTATTGGTATATTTTTACTCAGATGATATAAAAATGTTCATTTATGGAACCTAAATAAAAATTCTAGATTACATGAGTATAATTGTGGGAACGGTATGGCCAGGACTGTTTGGCAAGGATGACAAAAGGGTCAGCACTATGTACATACAGTGGTAGATTTAATGCCTTCTGGGCTAAAGCCCTCCCCAAAAATAAATGAAAAAAATAACATTTTCATTTATTTCATGAAATAATAAGTTATGTTTGGTATGTTGGCCCATTACTTGTGTTGGGAAGCAAAAATATATTCTTACAGGATCGTGAATTGCCTTGCAATAGCATAATTTCGCACTGAGCTTTCCAAGTTTACCATCACCGCAGATTCCACAAACATTTATGTCCACCAAAAATAAAATCCTGGATCTGCCACTGTGTACTTGAGACTGCTATACTTATCCATGGTGCTCATAATTTGTTGTTTGCATTTTGTAGCACTGGGTATGACCCCCCCTGACAAAATAATCCTAGATATGCTGCTGGATGCAAGTAATAAGTTCATTGAAAAGATAGAAAGATATTTTTCATTTTTCCTTTTTGTATCAAGGATGAAACACACAAAAGTAAGAACTCTTTTAAGATTACTAATAAATACTTTAGCACACAATTTGTTATATGTGTAATATAATATTACAAAGCATGTGAAGAAGGCCAAGCCTTCACAGAAAAGTGGAAAGATGTAAGCAACTTAGACCGGACCGTCCTACACTCTGTAGCTCTGTCAAAAATGAGAATAACAGAAAAGTTTCCCAAACCATGGAGAGCAGCTACAATCCACCCACTCATCAAAAAGAGTGAAAAGAGCAATCCAGGCAGTTAAAAGGATACGTCTCTCTTGGACATCATATACAATTTTTTTTTCAGAATCCTGTATGTTAGAATTTAAGAACAGTGAGAGGAATAATTAAATGAATACCAGACCATGGAAAAGCTGTGCAGAACAAATCATCCTTGAAATTAGTCATAGTGTATTAAAGGAAACGAAACAAACCTCTTGCAAGTGCCTTCATAGATTTTAAGAAGGCATAAGTCTATATCTATGTACTTTTGATGTTAAATATTTGAAGAAATTTTTGACATCACCCAAAATAAGTGAAAATGATATAGTGTAACTTAATCAAGGCAAAATCTTGTCAAATTCAGGGGAAAATTTTCTGAGCTATTCCTTATATAAACAGGATTAAGATGGGGATTGCTTGTCATCACTTTTCAACAGTGCATTGGAGTTTACAATTAGTGAGTGCTGCTAGAACATCAAATCCTCAAGAACATTAAAATTGTAAGACCCAAAGACAAATTTGAATTTAAACTGTCTTGCTCTCACATCTGAAAACATTCAGGAAATCGAACTACAGGTTGCTTCAGGACAGGGCACAGAAAATAAGCCTTGGAATATAGTTCGAAAAGTCAGAATCATGCCAATTGACCTGACACAAATTAACAAAATCTCAATAGGAGAGTAGGAAATCAAGATTGTGAACAAATTTAAATATTTAGGAGAAATTGTAGTCTTCACTATTTGGTATTCTAGAAGAAACAGCTGATTAAAGCACAATGTGTCACCAAGAATAGATAAAACAAAAATGTCTTGCAATAATAACAAAAAAAAGAGCACAATAAAATTGTGACAGAACCAGAAATACCATATGTAAATAAAACCATTTTTGAAACCACTAATGCTGCAGAAATAGAAAGAATACTGAAGAAAGATAACACATGAGGTGGTCATGAAAGACTAGTGAGACAAAAGAAATGAATTTCAAAGAAGCATGTTGAAATACATACAGTGTGAAATGTGTAAGTCAAGTTGAAGGAAATTACCAGTGTAGCAGTGCAGTGCAAAAGGAAGGGGAAAGGTCTTGTGCAAGGTTCCAAGTTTGTAGAGGGACTGAAGGGTTCTTTTGTAATTTGAATTGAGAGGGATAGAGAGAAGAGGGAGAAAAAGAGCTTCTAAGAATAATGGACCGTTTTAGTGCAGAATCCCCATTGCTATCATGAATTTGGAAAATATACTAAAAAATAGTTGGTTCAATCTTGAGGACAAAAAGTTGAAAATAACTTAATTTAAAAACATCGTTTTACATACTAATTGAGATGGACGTACTTGTTGATGTTTACAATTAAAGTCAATAGTTGACACTTAGTGATGATTCCTGGCCTTCAAGTTTGTTATCAACTACGGATTCTCATATATGAATAGCATCACACAAAGATGAAGGACTTGATGTGACTTTTCCACAAATGAGCACAAGCTGTGCCTTTCTCTAGAACAGGACTTCTATGATGTATGCAGAAATGCTGTATATTGTGAAAGAGCTAATACCTTATGAAAAATGTAAATGAAGAGTTGGAAGAGGCAAATTGTTTTGCTATTCAAGTTGACTGATCAATAGATAAATATACAGTTGACAACAAATTCATAACAGCCAGATTTGTCATTGAAAATAAGATAAACACAGTAGTTTTAGGGAAAAGCAATCTGAGAGTGTAGGTGGATGAGGTGTTGTGGAGGATACCAAGATTTTGAATAAATTAATAAATATGAATAATCTGTTCATGCCAAGATTTTGTTTGGTGACTCAAGAATTGATGAATAATTAAAAAATAACTTACATGTCTCATAACAAGTAAAGATCCATCTGATACTGGAAGAAACAGTGATCTATGGGTTAATAAGGGAATATTTTCTTGAAGAAATACTCTGTTTATGATGTGACTCCCATAGGTTTAATCTGGATTCATCTGACGTTGAAGTGAACGTGACAGGGGTTAAATATTTCAAACACAACTTAAAAGCTGTAGCCTCCTTTTTGAGTCAACTCCTAAGAGTTGTACAATGTAGAAGTCAATAAAAGTATGACGTTTTTTTTAAATCCTGAACTCCTATTCAACTTTTCAATTGATTTATTACTATCAATTACTATCATCATTATATTATTAAATTATACACTTTTACGATATTTCATAGAAAATAACTGTATTTTATTTACATCCTTGTGAGTAAAATACAGTTATTTGCCTATAAAAGTTTATAACTTTTCATGATAATAAATTTAATAAATTTATTGTCAAAAACAGTACAAACTGCGCATGACCATGTGAAGGACAATAAATTAATTTACTCTCCGGAAGCAAGCAAGGGATCATCCCATTAATTCCGATCAAGGGCCCTAAGGCAGAGGCAGATTCAAAAATTTTTTTTGCATAAGTTCCTAGATAAGATAAAAAGTTAGCTGCGAGTTATAAAACTAATAGGATGTCAATATGTTTGTAATTTAACGCAAATATATTTGTAAATTTACATGTACAAGTTATTATCGAACTATAGATTATTCTGAGTATAGTGTTTAAAAATCATAAGAGTTGAAAAAACACTAAATTCACGATTTATTGTTACAATAAACACGCCCCTAGACAAAGCCTAGAGAACCTGTATAAGAAATCCGCCTCTACCCGAAGGAAAAACGGAGAAAAACCCGGGCCAGGATGGGGCTACAGAATTAATGTACACAACCGTGCCAAAGTTGAGTACACATAAAACTAAATTAATATGAGCCATACGGCAACACAATCATGCAAGAAAATAGTTTTTGAAATTGTTATAAGTTATTTAAAAAGTGCTACAGCAATGGCGTGATAAAGTACAAGACGAATTTAACTTTTATTAAAATCAATAAATTCTTTTACAGTGTAGAAGCACTGGTGCAGGAGGTAGTTTTTAACCGCGGATTTGAAGATATTCAATTTCATAATGTCTTTTATATTCTTGGGCAGGGAATTATATAGAACGATTCCCGAATGATAAGGTCCTTTTTGGCAAAGAGTGGTTGACACTCTAGGGCGATGAATATTACTACTATTGCGTGTATAGTGTTCGTGAACGAGACTGTTTCGTATAAAGAAAGGGTGGCACTTCAGTAATTCGGTCTTAACAAACACGACTGTTTCATAAATATAAATGCAGGGAAGTGTTAAGATATTTAATTCCTTGAATAAAGGTTTACAAGAGTTTCGGGGGTGAGATTTACAAATTATCCGAACTATCCTCTTCTGAATTCTGAAAGTTTGAATACTCTGACCGGAATTACCCCAGAAGGTAATGCCGTAACGTAAATGGGAGTAAACGTTTGCAAAATATACGCAACGGGAAATACGTGGACTAACTGCGTTAACTAAGATTCGGAATGCGTAACACAATTTGCTTAATTGGGAATTAAGATTGTCAATGTGACAATTCCATTTGAGGTTGTCTTGAATATGGAGACCTAAGAATTTTGTATTTGTAACAGTTTTTAATTGTGTTCCGTTTAAAGAAAGAGAAACCTGGGGTAAAGATTTTGTGATACTATTGTGAAATGACATAGACACTGTTTTGTCAGTGTTTACAATGAGACGATTTGCATGGAACCAAGTCGAAAGGTTAGACAAAACTTTTTGAGCATTGGCGTGTTTACATAGTAAATTAGTGTCATCAGCAAAAAGAACCATTTTGCAATCTGATGTGGATGATGACATGTCGTTCACATACAATAAAAAGAGTATAGGGCCGAGAATTGATCCTTGGGGTACTCCGCAAGTAAGTGGCTTTGTTTCTGAAAGACAACGCTCAAGTATTTTATTTTTAGTATAGGATATTTCTACTTGTTGATATCTATCTTTTAAATAAGAAGTTAGCCATTGATGTGGAAGTCCACGAATGCCTAAAGAATGCAATTTGGTAAGGAGAATTCCGTGATCGATGACATCGAATGCTTTGGATAAGTCAAGAAAAACACCCTGAGGATTTTCTCCACTGTCTAGAGATGTGGTAACATCGTTTAAGAAGGAAAATATGGCGCTTGTAGTGGAAAAGGATTTCCTAAAACCGTGTTGATCGTCAGAGAGAATGTTATATTTTGATAAAAAATCTAGAAGACGCTTATAGAACAATTTTTCTAGGATTTTTGAGAAAGTGGGTAGTAGAGATATTGGTCGGTAATTTCCAATATTAAGTTTGTTTCCTTTCTTGTGTAAAGGTTTCACTTTAGCTCTCTTAAATATGTTGGGAAACACCCGTTCCGATAAAGAACTATTAAAAATATTTACGAGTGGATTTAATATAGCGTGGGACGAAAATTTAATAATAAACTCAGGTATATCATCTATGCCTGTTGAAAATTTGTTTCTTAAGGAGCTGATGATTTCCATGATTTCACTGGCGTTAGTTTCGGAAGTGAACATAGAATTGAGTACGTGGGTGGATATAATTGGAGGACATTGATTTGTATATATTGAGTTCGTTATTTTACCAACTTCTGAGAAGT